>JBCIKM010265006.1:0-11994 GCA_039654465.1 Melibe viridis | reverse complement strand
ATAGATAGATAGATAGATAGATAGATAGATAGATAGATAGATAGATAGATAGATAGATAGATAGATAAAGAGAGAGATTGGTAATCAGACAAGAAGGCAAAGAGAACAAATTGCCATTTGCAATAAACATTTAATTTTATAATGGCAGTCATTATAATTTATAAAGACAAACTTGCTAGGTCAGTATATACAAATGCAAGATGAAAAAAAAAAAGAGAACACATTTCAATCATCTGTTGAGCTAATTTTGAGGTGTGATACAATAAATGAAGAATTCCTACATGCAGTAAAAACCTCTCATATCATACAAGTTGGTTTACGTCATTAGAATATTTCCCTCAACATAGAGCAACTGATAACCTCATTCTCAAATGGTAACAGATCTGTTACACAACTGATAACACAAAGCTATTGCACAACAACAACATTCATCTCACTGCTCAAAAAGACAAAAGTAATGATAAACAACAGGAAATGAGAAATAATAATAAAAAAAAAGGCTCTTAAAACACTAATCTTATCATTGCAACTTGGAAAACAAAGTTAAAACATGGTCGTAAAATAAGGAACATATCAATCCACCTCCACTATGGAGATGATCATCACAGAGACACGTTGAAACCACTTCAGTTTATCCTAAACTTCCAAACATTTTTATCACAAGCACATACTGGTAATGACAACCAAGACAATCAACAACGAGGACGTGACCATCCCAAACCACTCTTCCTTCCACAAATCCTGCTACAGAGTGTATACACCAGGGGTGGAACCAAGCCTTGGAGAGAAAAAACAACAAGAAGAAAACCTGAATTGCTCAACAAAAACTGAAAATAAATCCCTCATTTGGGAAGAAAAACAGCCTGACTTCAGGTCTTTCCTAAGCGGGTTCCATCCCTGATATGTAAAGGATTTTCTCAGTCCCTCCCATCCACCCTCACAAACATTGATTGCCCCTTATCACATAGATGGTCCATTTGGTCAATCCTGGGGATGTACTGGACAGCTGCAGAGGAAGGCGGTCCAGTGAGAAATCCCTCCTTCTCTGTTCCCACTTGAGACAAGACTTCCTGCTTCTAGTACAGTCTCTTTTCAAATCTGCCATGGAAAAAGCAATGACACACTCTAAACAGTTGAGTACAAATCTACAAAATTGTTTGGTTTTACACATTTTATTTCATGACTTTAAAGAAAGTTTTTTCATTGTTTTCAATAAATGCAATCTGAGATATTTAAACAACTTAAGAAAGGTTTGTTTGTTTGTTTACTGGTGGTTTTAGGGCCCCATTATGCATGAGGGTCATAGATGAGCCCAGAGGAAAGCAAGGTGTTAGAATAAGTTCAAAGAGGGAACAAATTACACCACAAACAGCAGAATGGTAAAATGACAATTATACTCAAAAGACAAGAAACAAGCCCATCTTTTAAACCATCCAGTGTGAAGAAAAAAATGAAGACTGAAAAATACTATCAAGTTTTCACAAATGCATGATGACACATTTAAGGTACCTAATTTCAAAATAATAAACTCACAGATGGGTAGGCAAATAATTAGATCAATTGGAATAAAGGAGCTGATAAAACTTACGAATGGAGACCGTGAACTCCCCCCTCGATCTGTGCTGATGTTGTTCTTTTCTCGAATTTCAGCTCTCCCCCGTACATCATAGACCTGAGGGATAAGAAAAAAGGGAGCCCGATGAGTTACTCTGAAACAGTCCTAAAATAATCGACAATCAAACAAAACCACAAAAACACAAGGAAGAGACAAATCACAGAGAAGTGCACATGGATCCCAACCCTCTAGGAACCTCAATGCCTGAATCCTAACAGGGTCTCCCAACTTCATACAGGTGAACAAAATGCAGCCAATCACATGTACACATCAGTCAAATTTTTTCTTTGCAAAGGGTAACCAGCTTAGACAACAATATTTAACCCTTTGAACCAAAACCCTTCACAACTTTGATACAAAAGAGAGCCACTAATCCTTCCATTACAGAAAATTTTGCTCAATCCAAATTCCTAAATACCTTGAAGACAAGATAAAAAATTCTTAAGACAGATGGACAAGGACCAGTTGATCTTTTCATTTTGCTACAAGCACAATAAATTGTAAAGCAATATTCACAGAGAGACAAATAGCGATAAAGAAAAACTATGCACTACATAATTATTGAACAAGAATCCAGATGGAAAGTATGTATACTTAATGTCAAGAAATTTGGTTTGTGGTGGCTAGCGGCCAATTCCTAAATATTCAGTCCACGGGATAAAAAGTTTTCTCAAATTCAGCCCAATACTTATACTGGGACTCAAGGTTCAAAGGGGATAAACAAAACTTGTCTGTCTGGCCTCAAGCTGTGAAGCTTCAGCATGCTTTATTGTAAAACATTCCAACCCATTTTCTCCTCTTGCCCCCCCCCCCCTACCCTCTCAAGCACAAAAGAAAAGATTTGTGAAACAGGAAGAACTGTAGCTAAAATTGAGCCTATATAAGTCTTGCAGGAAATGTTAAACTAAGCTAGACATGACAAACAAAAGTTTAAAAAAAGAAAAAAAAAAAAAAAATGAAAAAAAGATAAAAGTGGTTAGGGCAGCATGAAATAGAAGAAGGCAACAAGTAAACTTAGATGCATTCCAATATTTACAAAATTGTTAAAGGAGACAAGCAACGATTAAATATTATGACAAAGTCTAGCTTGAATTACTCTAAAAATTGAAGTACCTGTGCTCAAAGATAAAGCAAGTATGACTATAATTGTTCTTTTTTTGAAATACTAACAAACAAAAAAATAACTATGAAAAATCATGAATGGAAGGTGACTTGAAGTGAACAACAATGCGAACAGATAACATTTAACAAGAAAAAACAAACAAGCAAACAAAGCCTGCCAGACTACCTTACACAAGATTTTGTCTACAACAGGCCCAATGCTCAATGGATACATGTATCAATCACCAATAATGAGATGGCATCCAGTATCCAAAGACTATTTTTCATCTTTGCCTATCTGTTCGAGTATAATTTATTACTTTTATCAATGTGACTCAGACTCTGAAATTGTAGGCGTAGTAGATAAAGATCATAAAGATGAAAAAACAATTTTTTCTTTGCACAATTTTGCCAGACAGCAAAACAAGAAAGTTAAAACCCTCTTTTGAGATAAGAGAACCAAAGAAAAAAATATCCAAAAACGGACTCTTCTGAAAATCTTGACAATTCTAATCTACTGCTTTTACTCCAAATTTGAAATAAAATCACACATAACACTACAAGTACACATTTGTGAAAATTATTTTCTAGACTTAACAGGACATTTGTGCGGAGAGAGTGTTGCTATATTTTATGGTGAAATAACCACAAAAACCAGAATAACTACAGCAACGAAAAATGGTGTTTCAAATTAACAAAACATTGTTAATAGTCATCTTTATCCACAATAAACAAAAATCTTTCAATAGAAAAAAGTGTTTTTTTTCTCAAGCATTTGGTGATCAACTTTTAAAAACAGAAAATATAAAAAAGGAAGTCTATTCTCAACTTAATCTATTAAAATGAAAAAGGGGAATTTAAGAAACTAAATACTAAAATTTATTAAAAAAAAGAGATGATCCAAATTTTATTCATCTTACAGACATCATAATTGACAGTTGCTTTTGTCAATAATTTTAGTCATCCGAATGGAACACAATGGTTCACAAAGGAGCAGGACAACAAAGACACTAAAAACCACCTATGAAAAGACCCGCCCACCTCAACGCTTTTATCCACAGGAATTCGAACTCTCTCCGTCAGAACTTTATCCATGTTTACTCTAGAAGTCAAAAGTGGTGAAGAAATTATGATCATTTAATAACATGTCAAAGCAATGAAAGAGAAGGAAGACAGAAGATGAAAATGAAGAGTGAAGTGAAGAGTAGAAGAAGAAAAAAAAAACCCAAAAAACCTTTCGAAATGAGCAACTATCATACAAAAGGTGTTTAAATAGTAAAAATAAATGAAAAGAACTGATGAAGAAGCTTAGCAGAAAACTTGGGCGGGAAACTCGTCTGATGACAGTTTTCACTCACATTCACATGCGGAGCTGGATGGTGATAGAGTCTATTGAGAACCACATCCTGTGTTACTTCTCTATGGACCGGGGGAAAAAGGGAGATAGGGACATAATTTACCACTAGAACATCCTCACACCTATAACAGAGGTGGCAATGTATGGTAAGAGAAGTCTGACTTTAACACTTAACACACACACACTAAACAGCATGCTCTACAAAATGTGAACTAAATTATATTTATAAAAAATGATTGATCGAAAACATTAATTCCACACCAAAGCAAAACCACACACTGATTAGAGACGCACAAAACTAGACAGACAAGAGCTGAGTGAATTCAAAAATAATTAAAAGCAGCTGCCAGTGTGCCACCAGAACTGCAAGGATATCTACACTCCCTCCTATTTTTTCCAGAGGAAACAGTATCACAACATTTCAAACATAAACAGCCTGGATGCAATTTCAGAAGAAAACTGCCCAACATTTTAAGTATTTTTATACATCTTAAGCCCAATAGGACTAAGAAATGGAAAAATTATAACATTGACAGCCCTAAAGCTTGCAAATGAAAATGAATGAATGAATTAAGCTTTTTGCGTTTCAGTCATCCAGACTAGGATGACGTGGCAGATCTAGTTATTTCAGCTACAAGCTCCCTAGATTTGTTTGTCCCTGTCCCGGGGCAGTTCTGAGAGCCAATTGAGGTCATCAATGAAAATAAAACCCAATCGCTTTCAATCTTCCTGACAAGAAGACAATGTAGTTGAAAAATGGGTGAAAAAGATCTTTGGAAAGAGAATCGAAATTAAGATCAATGGTTCTTTTGCAGGCCAGATTAATCAATCTATCGACCGGTATGCATTCCTGTCATAAAAGACTTTTAACAATTGTATAATGCAGGGCTGCCAGCCCCTAGAAGCAGAGACTAGAAATGAAAGAGTCCAAAAATAATAATCCAAGACCAAAAATAGTAATCACCCCACTTTTTAGACGAAAAAGCATACGCTTAAATCGAGTCAGCCAATAAGATATCTAGAATAGAGATCTTCATTCCTTTTTGAGATAGTGATTGATCACACCTTTCTATCAAATGAGAGAAAATTTATTTTTATAGCAGAATGATAAAGGGGACATCTTGTTTTAATTTAATAATTAACAGTATATTCATTTCATTGGAAGGAATGGCCAATGCAAAACAATGATGAAATGAAACTTGTGAAACCACTTACACACCCTCACCAGTTCGCAAGAAGACAGGATAGTCCAGTCAAAATAAAAACAGAAAAGTAAAGGAGAGCATCCAATCATATATCGATCAAATGATGTTTTTATCCTATTTATGTCGACAGGCATGTGAATTCTTATTTCATCCATCCCTGCATTGGTAAAAATTTAAACAATAAGTGACCATCTGACATCGTTTAGTTGTAGTTTTACAAAAGCGGAAGTCGAGCCAAAGTATTGCGGATGATGCTGCGCACGCAACGCACGACCAGAAATTCTATATTGAAACTCGTCTTTCCGATTTTTGGATTCATTTTTGTTATAGTTTTCTGCTACAACCATTGTTTGTTTCAGTGGAAACTGTGTGAAATGAGAGCCCGAAACCAAAAATAAAAATTGGAATAGTGATATTAGGATCAAAAAATTGTAATTTCCAGCTTAATTCAAAATAATTACGCATTAATAGTATTACTTGGCAGCCCTGCTAAAGTTTGAGGGTTTTGTGTGTTACTTGTCACTTTTTGAAAAGGCAGCAGCTTCACAAAGGCAAAATCGGGGAAAGTAAGATGAGAGGTTCATTAAAATAGAAGATAAAATGCAAGCCACTTTTCATAACCAGATGGAAAAAAATATCCCTCAAACACATTTCGCAGAGAAATGACATAATAGATAAAAAAAAAATTAAAGAATCGATATCCCATAAAGAGATAGGTACAGACATGACAATAGGCAGAACCAGGACTTTAACTGAGCACAAATAAGAAGCATGTCAAAGATGGCACTGAACAGCTTGTTGTACAAAGTGTAATTTTACACATTCGGAACTTCCTTGTAAATGAAATAATTTTTAAACTCTATCATTTTTTCTAAAAATTAAGAGGAATTACAACTTACAAGACTAAACCCTTTAAAATAGCAATGAACTTGGTATTATATAAGAACTAATAATTCTAGATAATATATTCTTACAAATGAGCATGCAGTTATTAAAAAAAAAAAAAAAAAAAAAAAAAAAAAACCCCTTTTTTTCTCTTTCACAAAAAAAAGGGTGTTCTGATCAGAAGACCCACAAAGGAAAAACAATGACCCCTTCTTTTTTTTCCTAAAACAACAGGGCTTCTACAATAACCTAGTAAAAAATTAGGTTGAAAGAGTTATCAAAAGTTTTTAAATTTTATTCCGATAACTGTTGGAAATGGACAGAACTTCAAAAATTAGAAACAAGTGTTTTGCCTGATGCTTATTTATGATCTGATAGAAGCATAATTTTAGTAATGACCAAAGCCTGAGTTCGAAACTGTTAGCAAATTGAATTTAAAATTAAAAAAAAAAAAAAAAAGCATTGAGCTGTTATGCTTTACAGTAAAATAAAGATAATTTTGTTAATGGTTAAAAAAAAAACCACTAAAAGAACTATGATTTTGAGCACACATCTTATGCAACTCTGATAAAGCAGGTGAGAGAGAGAGCAGGATCCTGCATGTCATATTCTTACCGTAAGATGGAGAGCGATTTGGCTCCGATGTCCTGGCAGGCTTGCTTGAGGCCTGTGATCAGATAAGGCACAAACTTGTGGATGGAGCCTTTGTCTGTGATGGAGCCTGACACGCCCTGAGCCACCTTGATCTTCTCACTCTCACTAAACAGTCATGCCAGAATCAAAACAAGAAAAATGGTACAATTAATTTGCCGTCCTAACCAATGAAAAGTTTATTTTCCTATCAATTGCCTTTTATGACTGTAATAATTATGTGTTTAAGCACAAAGAATTGGAATGTTATAATTAATTTTTCCTATAAATGTTTGAAGTCACCATAGTTTTTGAAACCTATGGTGTGCAAAAAAAAAACTTCCGATGCATTCGGAATCCTAGAAGTAGCCAAAAAAAAAAAAAAGCATCAAAGCCAGAAGACTAGAATGACATTGATGACTGTCAAAGTAAAGTAAATAAAGATTTGAATGAAAAATGGAACAACCCGAATTACCTAAAGTAGCGACTCTGCGAGGATTTGTGCTGCTCCATGGCATCCAGAGATCCCATGCCACGGTACTTCTTCAGACGCACACCGTCGGCAAAGAAATATTCTCCAGGAGCTTCCGTGGTGCCAGCCAGCATGGATCCCATCATGACTGGAAGGGGACAAGATAACAAAACGCAAAGATTTACTCCTTGAATCAGAATCGTCATAAAAAAATTCAAATTAAGTCAGACAGAAATGAGAAAAAATTAACCAGACACAAGGACTGAGAATGTCTTAAGTGTGACCCTACCAAAAGGCATGAGATGGGAGATGACCAATAAAATGCAGACAAAAGGACATGTAATACAGGGCACAACAGAGGTGGGGGGAAAAGTCCAACTATAGCTTCAGTACAAAAGACAACAAACACTAGTAGAAGAGCCCAACAACCAACCATCCGCAATGTACTGTTCATGACATTTCAATAGTGAAGTAAAAGATGCCTTCCACCACAGAAATATGAAAAAAGAAGGTTAACAGCTTCCAAGCAAAGATACTGTACTAGATTTTGATCAGCCTTAAAAAAAAAAAAAGGATTTAAGACTACAACTCATTTTGTTACCTGTAGAAGCACCAAGAGCACAAGCCTTGACAATGTGTCCTACTGTGGAGATACCTCCATCTGCAATGACAGGCACCCCAAACCTACGAGCATATTCAGCCACCTTGTATACTGCAGTGCCCTGGGGACGTCCAACAGCCATCACTGAAAAGAAACATTTTACAAATTAGCTTGGCCTTCAGGCATGTAAACGCCTGATAGCTTGATAAATTGCGACTGTCTTATGAGTAAAAGGACAGACAATACTAAAAAAAATAATAATAAAATAGTGAGCAAGAGAGGAAAAGACAGCATACAATCAGCGAGAGAGAGAGAGGACAGAAAGGAAGAGAGAGATACAGAGAGGAGAAAAAAAATTAGAAGAGGAATAAAGGGGAAAATTTAGTTTCGTCAGCACAGAATCTAATTGTGCCTTGAGTTAAGCTTTGTTCCAAATCACCTTCGGCAGTCAACAATCTTTCAGATACTCATGAGCCATGTCTAGCACTAAGCCTCACCTTCCTGTGTGATACAGATGGAGCCACTGCCCATGCCCACACGGAGGCCGTCCACTCCTGCGTCAATCAAGTTTTTGGCCTGGGCGGCTGTAACCACTGTTGGCAGAGAAAACAGATAAATTTGTAAAAACTGCAAGGAATTTCCAAAGCCATATTTATAGAAAGCTAACCATGAAATGCATGATGAGGGTTACAAAATGGACTCAGAACTTACTCTATGAGTATAATAGGACATTTTCCTGGGATTGATAGATTTGACTGGGAGAGACAGAGAGGAGAAAAAAAAAGTTAGAAGCTGAATAAAAGGGCAAACTTAGTTCTGTCAGCACAGAATCTAATTGTGTCTTGAGTAAAAGGGTAAGATGTAAATTTGTAGATTTCTTGCTGACAGATTAGAGCAAAGTACTGGACAAAAAAAAAAGTTTATGAAATTTCATTAAAAAACATAAATTTACAGAAATTAATAAGGACTTTGTAAGTGTTATGTGAAGTCAATGATTCTGTACATCCAGAAACAAACGAGAGAATTTTTTTTTAAAGGATAGTGGCATTTGAGATCTTAAAGTCTCATTGTTCTAGCTAATGTTGGGAGGCAAGAAAAACAAGCAAGAAGAATGTAAAAACATAAAATGCCATTCGACTAATGCAGTTGGATTATGTCAGGGCCTGGGCAGATTTTTTGTCATTGTAGTGCAATCAACAACTCACGACAATAGAGTGTAGTTGTGCATCATTTGAAGTCAATGAAGACCAATCAACACACGCATGATTTGCAGATCAAAATTTTGGTTCGCTGTGTGATGTAATTGATAATCTAGAAAATGATAAAATAAGCAGCTAGTGCATTCTTAGGATGACCCAAAAAAAAAAAAAATTAAAGTATTCAATCACAAGAAACCTGTTTGTTATTGTCCTGAGTGAACCATTTTGTGTAGGCAAAAATAAAAAAATTAGTGAAAGAGAGCGTATGAGAACAACCCACGATGATTCATAGCACTGTCAAAACTTACCATTTCCACCCACAATTTGTAAGCTGGGATAGTTTTGTTTGATCCATCGAATCATGTTGATCTGGTACACAGAGTTCCCCTGGGACGAGTCCTACAAATAACAAAAAGACAGCACAAGATTATTCCGTATTATCTAAAACCACAGCCCTCTCAATACAGCGGAGAGAAGAACAATTTATACTCTTCTATCATCAAAAGAGATAAAATGAATCCTTCAAGAGCCCAAACCTTAGCTCTCTTTTCCAAATCACTTGTCATTTTTGTAGTATTTAATTCAGTTTAGAGAAACTTCTTCTCTGTATTTCTTTGAATGCTGAATTATCTATAATTAATAACAAGCTTTGAGCAGATCCCTCCCAAAAGATCTGTGCATTGAAGTTACTTTACTCCTTAAAAAAAATGTTTGAAATCATTCATAAAGTGATAGTTGCTCTTCTGCAATTGAAAACCTAAGCATTTTACAAAATATCTTTCTAAACAATGTATGTACCATTTGTATGGACTTCATAATGTTTGTGATTTAAAGACAATTCCTTCCTTGCAAAATGGATAACGTTTTGGGAAATAAATTATATTAAGGACTGAAAACCAAAAAGACTTTGTCAAATTGAGC
This sequence comes from Melibe viridis, assembly GCA_039654465.1. Lineage (NCBI taxonomy): Eukaryota > Metazoa > Mollusca > Gastropoda > Nudibranchia > Dendronotidae > Melibe > Melibe viridis. The sequence goes on along the minus strand of JBCIKM010265006.1, from coordinate 2,008 downwards.
ATCTTGCATAATATCTTGTATCAACTTCAACAACAAAAATTTTTTTTAAAAATGCTTAAAACTAAAATGTGAACGCATAACAAAATATGATATATTAACGATAGCATAATCAACTGTCTAATAAATTGTCTACTGTCAATTTATTGCTTATGATCAGATTCATAGCTTGTTCCAAAGTCATTTTTTATCAAAGACTTTTATCAAATGGCCTTGTGGTTAATCTTTAAAAATTTGGTTTTGAATCCCATACACATTACAAAGCACTGATGCAACAAGAATAGAATAACTGGATTTGGCAAACTGGATGGAAAAATGGTAGAAATTTTCAAAGGATTGATTTCAAAACTTATTTGAGGAACTTAAGTTCAATTAAACAGGGTTCTCATTCAAAAGCTATCAAAATTCAAGACCTCTGAATTTTTTTCAAGACCAGTATTTTGAGAAGAAAAATAGACCAGTACACTCATGGAATAAATTAGCTTGAGGCATGAAGTCAATCTCATCTTTTGATTTGGCAGAGTAGTTATTTGGTAATTTTTGTTGTTGCCGCCTGATCACACGATAATATTCAGTATTAAGATAAGTACCTCCTTTTGAAATAAAATTGTACTCAAAAGTCACTGAGGCAGAGGAACAAGCAAAAGTTTCAATACAACTGAATCCTTTTGATGAAAAGACAAATAAAAACACATCAACAACCCCCTCTCACCCCCATAAGAAAAAACAACAACACAAAACAACCTACGTGACCAAGGAATACTTTTTGGATATACCTGCACGCAGTCCTAATCAACACAAAAAAAGGCCCCAGGAGTATTATCTGTTCTCTTCACAAAGTCCTCAAATAAAGTTTCCTTGGTTCATAACTCTAGAACTAAACACTTCTAGACTCTTATAGTCAGTTTAGGGGGAAAAAACAAGCAAACAACAAAAAAACAACCAAACAAAAGAAAAACAATAGAAACACACACACACACATAAATAAAACCTGATACCTCTTCATTACTATGCAATTCTGTCAGAGAAAAGACACCTGACAAGCTTCTACTAACACTTTCATAAACAATTCCGTGTGTGAAAATTTGACGTGACAATCATGGTCATAAATTTAAGGAAAGGGAAAAAAAAAATAAAACAAAATAGAAGTTTAACATCCACGTTGAGTAATTACGACGCACTCTGATTTACTAAAATCAAGTCAAGCACAATGTATCTGTCTTACAGTAAGCAAGACCTACTGTTACTACAGGTGTCAAAACGAAAGTAGCAAAATTTTAAACAAATAAGAATCAATCGTAGAATTCAGCACAGAAGAGTTCATGTACCTCATATGTCATGTAGATAATTTTAAAGCCAAACTGGCTGCAACTCTCTGTGACGAAAATATTCTTTTTCTTGATTTCTTCTCTCTCCCCCCCCCCAGTCTCTGAACTGCCGATCCATTTTGCAGACCACGATTGCCAATTTCAAGACCATTTTCATTATTTAAACTATTTTCCGCAATCAGGAGTAAATTTTGGAAATTCCGAACTTTTCCAGACTGAGTGAGAACCCTGATTAAAGTGATGTAATGTTTGAGATTTCAAGACGGCCGAAACAGCCCCCAAGATATTTTGGAGGTGGTCAGAGATGGATGTCAGAGCTTAATATTAAATATGGCTCTGCCACTTGCAAAATGGAGACCTATTCAATTCAATTCAGTTTTATTGAACATTGATCCTAAACTGCAGTCAAGAATGCAAAGGAGAAATTAAAAGCAAATTTGAAGATGGGGAAGGAAAATTGAAAAAGAAACTCATTTGTATAAATCAAATACTTTTGTCACAACTGAGCGAAAAGAAAGGTCTACCTCAAGTTAGCAAAGAATCTGAAATGTAGGCCAAAACAAAAGAAATAAAAAATGCAGAGATCTGCTCTTAGGGGGAGGAGGCAGGGAGAGAGAGAGAGAGAGAGAGAGAGAGAGAGAGAGAGAGAGAGAAAGAGAGAGAGAGAGAGAGAGAGAGAAAGA
>JBCIKM010264897.1:0-11994 GCA_039654465.1 Melibe viridis | reverse complement strand
ATACTTCATTGAAGCTAAGAATCCCCAGAATATTGGGGTGGCTGAGCCTCAATAGCCTACACATAGCTACGCCCGTGCTCTGCGGTCGGCGTCAAGGTTTTCCCGATCAAACTCTTTATTCTTCTTCCCAAGATGAGAATTTCATCTGGCTATGAGATTTAAAAAAAAATTAAAGAAAAGAAAGTGAGAATGAACATTTTGCATTCCTAAATGTAATAATTTCGTCGTGAGCCCGGAGCTTGGAGTTAAAAAAAAAATGCCCCGGGATCCTCCTTTTACAATCCAAGTAATCATTCTTTGTCGTGAGTCATGGCCGATGATAATTTCATCGATCCTCTTACCTCAGCAAGATCCATCCAATCCCCTCCTTAATCCGACCCGTGTTTTGTCCCCCGCCCTCCTCCGCCCACCTTTCCCCCTTTTTGTCTTTGGGACTTGCATCCCTCCCATCCATTTCTCACAGGAAAATTACGGTAATTGAGAAATTCCTCTCCTGGTAGACAGACATACGCTCTCACCCACCCTCCCCGCCCGCCATGGGGGGGGGGGGGGGGGAAGAAAAAATATATACACAACCGAACATCCATGATCCATCCGTTTTATCATTTTTGATTTCCCCTTTAAAATGCTAATGCATACACAGACAGACATTATAGTGCTGTATCGCGCCGCCACGAGTTGTGACAGATGGGACCGATAGGAATTTCCTGAGTGCCAACCACTGGTTCCCCCGAATTCCCTTTATGGTTTATTTTTCTCCTTTGTTCGCCAACATTGTATTGGTTGTTGTTACTCATTTCATGTCGAGTTGATGTTCAAGAGGGAATATAAAATTGCCGAGGAAAATCGATGGTACAATATCCTCGATATTGGACATTTTGCGGAAGTTTGCATCGAGCTTGTAGTGTGCAGCCCCTACTTACTTGGCTCATTGATTTTCGATCTTAACTTGAAAATTTTTTTTCTCTAAATGTTTTCTTTACTTGCTTTCTGAAGTGTTCAGTTCCAGAGAAGACCTGGGGATAGACTTTGTAGTTTTTGGATCTACCACTTATTCATGCTGGTGAAAGAACTAAGCATTTACAATTTATATGCACAGTGAATTCTAGTGAAACGAGTGTCTGCCAGCTCCCAATTTATTTCCTGATTTTGGTTTGCTTCAAGAGTGCTGGCAATATGATAATATAGGACATATTTCCACAAAAAAAAGTGGAAATAAAAAGTATACCCTTTTTCCATTGAATAGCTTTTTGTTTTTCTCAAATATGTATTTTCTTGCTGACTGAAATTCTAGCTAGAAGTTAGAAACGAAGGTAGGTTTGTTGCCTTCGAGAGAAGCTAGTCTTAAAAATCATTCATGTTTTTCTAGTATAAAACCTCATTTTGGTTTTAGTTTTTTGATTTTCAGCTTTTATGTTTATATCTGACTTTTCAAAGCTTGTCAATGGATCTTAGGTGCTTTCCCCTCCCCACCTGCACATCCACAAGATATTTTGACAACTCCCAATTATTTTGTTCTTTTTAAAAATATATTTCAAAATAGTGTTTATTTTGTATATTTCATAATGTTTTCGCTGTGAAAGCTATGGATCGAATTCACAAATCAACTTGTGTTTGGCATCCTACTCCTCATTTGCCATACTATGCCATTCAGGTTCTTCTGTAATGTATGTATTGCTCAAGCAGAGATGTAAATACAATCTTAAAAATTAGGCGCAGAGTTTTACTTCATTGTCATGATTTATTATCCTGGTTTATAAATAAACATTGTCATGGGCTGAACATTCCAGAGAAATGTTTATTTGAATCTGTCATGGCATCTCAAGAGAGGTTATTTTATGTTTATGTTTTGCACACGGAGTCTAAATAGCTGCATGCAGTAGAATGCAGGTTATTTCAGACCACACGCTGTAACCCCCTGTTCGAATTGTTAAGTTAGTTTCTTTTCATATTTCTTTCATCCTGCCTATGTGTCCATATATTTCAAGGTAACACAGCACCTCCAATGAGTTTTGAAATAACAGTTCAATTGTAAATTTTATGGCAAATTAGTCATGCCTTTCTCATTTTCTATCTGTCTCACCAGAATCAACAAGAAAATGACTCCTCATCTGGGCTCTGTTCATCCTCCGTAGAGAAAATTTTCGACCGAGACGTCTAACCATGGGAGGGTGAAATGAACTGAAATTTATGCGGCACCATGAGAAAAACACTTCCCATTCCAGTGTACTCTTTAACAAACTGCAAACCGTAGCGGATAACTTAACGGGATATATTTCACAGTGATACTGATTTTGTGTTCATTCCAGTTGGATTAAAAAGACTTTATTTTGTTGGGACTGTTACAACTTATTCATCTGTGATTATTATCTGAGGTTACCAAAGGCACACTCTATTTCATGATGAATCTGCCTGTGGAAAAATCAATTCTCAAAGTACACTTACCCAACAGTGGCTTTAACATGGTCAAATATGGAGATGCTACAGATGTCAAGGTAAGTGCAGCTTTTTGCCCCCTGGGATAAACATGGTTTCTTGTGAAATTCATTTCCTTCTTGATTTGTTTGTTCAATCCTTGAGTGAATTATTTTCATAATGTTCAGCTCTCTTTTTAAAGAAATTACAACAAAATAAGAACTCCGAAATGTATTTTAAAAAAAAAAATGCAATTTTCTCTCAAGGGTTAGACTTCTGAAAAAGCATTGATCAGTTTCCTGATTGGTAGAAAGTGAGAGTTTGTTCTTTTTACATTAAATTTACAAAATTTCGTTGTCTTTTTTTTGGAATGAGTGAAGAGTGAAATAGTAAAAGTCCCTCTAACATATACTATGGGAAAATTCTTTTCTAGGATCTGTACTAAGGTAAAGCTCGGGACATCCAGGCATCAGCTGAAATGCAGCATAGCAGTTTGATAGGCTAGGCATGATGGCCTTGGCTTGGTAGGAATCAATTCATGCCATTTGGCACAGAGGTCTTGCAGCGTTCTAGACCAAGCCACTCGATCGACCTTATGACCAAAACAACAAAAACAAAAACAAAACAAGAAAAGAAAAGAAAAGAAATTGTCTCCCTTGATTGTTTCAGGATATAATCACACTAGTGGTGGGTCGTCTTGCTGCAGGGAACCGCCATTTCTCCCGCTGCTTTGCCATCAGACTGGTCAACACCCCAGAGAAGATGGGCTACTGGCTACACAACGACCTGAGCATGTACCAGGTCCGACAGAAGTATGAGGCCAAAGCTATGCCCGAGAGTCTTAGGTGGGTTAAGTAAGACTTAGGAAAGCTTAGAATTAGAAGTGTGTTATCCTTGATTGTTGACTAAAACCACTTAATCCATTTTAAGATCTTTTTTAAAGCCTTGTCTGTCAAGTGGTTGAAGTTTTCTCTTTTTAGTGCCTTTGTGGGCGGTTGACGGGTGTCCCTGCTGGGTACCTCTACTTCTGTTTCTTATCTTTTACACCGGAGCTATTGTGTCTTACTTTTGCCCCCTTTTTGTGATGTCCTATTTTTGTTGTCTTGCTTGCAACCCAAGTGGTCATCCCTTATTTCATGCCTTTTACAAAACTGCAAGGTCGCAAGTTAAACACACGGAGTACTTTTGTACACAAAGGGGGTTAAAAGATCCTGGGTCTTCCTGAACCATTACGCTATTATGAGTGATGGCCATTGCTTATTATTTTTGTAAGGAGAGGTATTTTTTCTCTTAATGGTGTTGATGTGTATTTTGGGAGATGATATTTATTTTTTAGGGTAAATTAGCTCTCTGCTGTTTGTGGTTTGATCTGTTCCCTCTTTTAAATAATCTATCATCATGGGGTCCTTAAACCTCCAATAAACAAACATTCAGTGCCTTTTGCATGGTATGAAGTCTTCTTTTTAGTTCTGAAGAAAGATTCATTACTTAGTGCCAGTGATCACCCTACCCATGTTCTCTTACAGATATGAGCTAAGGATACGCTATCTGCCAAAGAGCTTTCAGGAGTTGCATCAGAGAGACAAAGTTACCTTTTACTATTTATATGATCAGGTGAGCCAAATGATTTTGACATGATCTGTCGTGCACACTGTCATTGATTATATGGTTATGACTGGGTTTTGAGTTGTTAAGTTGTTAATCATAAAAGCTGAAAAAGAGAATATTTTTTATTCAGAAACGCATCATTCAAATTGTACATGTCTGTTTATTAGAGAATAATTGAATTATTGGTACTCACAGATTATGTTCATAATCATTCATAACAGGAGAGAAAAATTAAAAGTAGAAAGGAAACACTGTTAAAGCATTTATTTTTGGCTGGATAGTATAAAATGCCAACATAAATTTTATAAGTAAGTTACTTTGTTAGCAGAATACACACAAGGGGCGTACCAAAAATTTTTTTTACCTGAGTAAAAAGTAAAAAGTGAAAAATAGGGAAACCAGAATCATTAACTAATGGATTTGTAGAATTGAAATGTCGAGAGAAAAAAGATTTTCTTTGGTAAACAACCTTTTGCCTGTATGTGTTATAGGTGCGTTCTGACTACCTTAAGGAGATAGCGGAACATATAGATCAGGATGTTGCCATCCAACTTGGTTGTATTGAAATGAGGTAAGCATGTATTTGTTATTAGCCTTGGTGTCATGGCGATCATGCTGAGTTAACTAATAGTCTCAGGATTAAATGATGTAATGATTGATGTATAGAGAATCTTTGAATTAGTTTTATCCTGTTCTTTTTAAAAGAATGAACAACAATAATATGATACACATTTATACCACGCAAAATAATCTATTGTCAGAAGGCTTGAGGTGCAAAAGGAAAAGTGCATTAAAAAAACAAAACAGAAAATGAAAATGCAGGAACACCCAACACACAAATATTCAATCCAATGGTCCCCCTGTCACAACAAATGTCTTCTTAATTTTTTATGTAATGTTTAAAAAAAAAACCCCAAAAGACCCCCACCAAGAATAGCTTCTCTGTAAGCTCCCATCACAAAATCATATGTCAACTTTGTAATTATTCAAAGGTTTTTGTGTTGTCATATATGGATAAGTTGTTGAGTAATCTGTGTTAATTAAACTCAAATTTAAAATAACTCTACCTGTGGAAAAAAAAATGATGTATCTGATTTTCATTTTTCTTTACACAATTCCACCAATCCTAATTATCATTTCACTTTATGGTTTATCTTATTCCTTCTTATCTTATGTAATCATTGTTGAATTTTTGGCTCTTTCCACAGACGTTTTTTTAAAGATATGCCACAAGTTGCCTTAGACAAAAAGTCCAATTTCGACTACTTGGAGAAAGAAGTTGGACTCAAGCGTTTTCTTCCTAAATCTGTGATAGACAGCATGAAGGTAACTTTTAGTTCATCTGCAAAAAAAGCTTATCTTTCATTTATGTAATTTTATTTTATTACAGGTAAATTAATTTTCCAAAATTTGAAAACAATTATCAGAAATACTCAGGGAACCTGACTGATGATTGTCTGACGAGAGGCAAAATGTATATAAAAACAAAATGCATTAAAAACAAAATGTCTTATATCAACCTGCAGAATTTACGTAATTGACCTTTGAAAGAATAACTAACAAGTTATTGATATTTAAGGGGACAAGCTATAACAAACAAGAATAATGATTCATTAGTTTTAAAATATTCATGCTGTTTTATGCTTCATCATGACTCTTTTCCAGCCGAAAGCTCTTCGGAAGCTGATACAACAACATTTCCGCCAGTATGCTCAACTGACTGAGTCGGAGTGTGTATTCAAGTTCTTTGAAACCCTATTAGCAGTCCACAATTTTAAACATGAAAAATTCAGATGTGCCTTAGGGGTAAGTCACTTTTTTATTTTTTATTTTTATACTGCTTCTCAACAAAGCCTTGCTCTCTTGTTGTACATGATATATAGTCGTTTGAGCTCTGGAATGCTTTTGTTCCTCTTTTTATACATAGATCAAGGGTCTTGCTTGCTGCTCAATCTGTAGGTGAAAAAAAATAATAAAGGAATTCTCTTCATTACCCCACCCCAAGGAGACTAGCTTGGCTTCATCACAAGTATAGTATAAATGATTTTCGTTTTCTTTGGGGTTTTTTTCCGATTGTATTGTTGCATTCATAATCTTCACATTTGACAAAAAAATTTTTTGTTTACACAATTTTTTGTAACTAATGAGTATTATTTTCCAAATTTGAAAGCAATTTTTAAGGATTGCCCTCTAAAAGATAGGATGAAAGGTAAAGATTGTAATTTTATGGAAGTTAATAAGAATCTTTTATGATGAGCACAGTTAATATTGTTGGTGTCCCATTTTGTAAAATAAAGCTCCGGTGAAGCCATTAATTAAATGGTCGTCATAAAATTTTTATAGTTACAGTTTGTTAAAGAAAAAAAAAGAAGAAAAATTCTGATCAGATGTCTGTTACATCATGAATTTATCTAGGGTAGACAAATTGATAAAGGGGTGATTACAAATCTCCACACTTTTTCATGGCACATTGGCAAGGAAAACCCCACCAAAACATGGATTATTTAATTCTGGCCAGGTTACAGCATGTTAAATGACAGTAATTTAGTAACCCTATTGAAGCCAGTGTGTGAGCTTCTTGGATCTTAAAATGACTATTCTAATGTAAAACATCAATGGGCGAGGCACTGTTTGTCCTCAGAGCTTGCACAGTTCGAAATATGTCTATTTTTGTTGAGACATTTTTGTTGTTGTTGTAAAAGCTGAAAATAAAAGCTATGTTCGCAAACACCCCAAAAATTGTTTTCCATCTCTTTGCAGTCTGGGTGGAGCATCTCTGTAGAAATTGTGATAGGACCAGATGTGGGCATCAGCTACCTCACCGAAAAAGCCTCAACTGTAAGTATCATAGTATGAAATATAGGCCATGGCTGAAGTTTCTCAATAAATGCTTTAAATTCATCTTTCATTTGATATACCTCTTGGCATTCTTTCCCTTATTGTTTAAGGTGTACAGCGATGTAAATCATTCAGAATAATTCTACTTCTTAATTTTGTTTCATTTCTAGATTATTGTAGTTCCCAAATAAAGAATATTTTCAGAAACAGACATTTTTTTATATTAAACCTTGTGAAAAAACATTTTGTTAATTGCTTGTGTAAAGGCGCTGAGATAACTATTTGTATGCTCTCAAATGCAACAAAACCATAAAATTGTTGTGTAGTTAGTGTTTGCTAGTCTATTTCATCATCAGTATTATTCCCACAACAAATTTTCAGAATTTCTTATTCTGAACTAGTGAGGATTTAGAACATTCAGATTTCCAAAATTTGAGAATAAAAAATTCTGAAGCTAACTTGACGTTTGTCGTTTGAACAGGATATCCGTCTATACTGAAACAGAATCAGTGAGTGGCTATTTTTAGCCACTGTCCCTTGAGTCACTTACAAACGTTCCCTATAATACGATGTTGTGTTTTATTTTGAAATGTTTGTCCACCAGTAGAATTCAAATCGAGTGATGCCTTTTAGTTGTGTGATAATTACTTTATTTTTTGGTCACTATTAAATTTTCCCCGCAAGTTTTCAGTGAGAGAGAGTGCGATTGTGGTTGAACCAGAAGTGTATGCTATAATAAAAAATGCCCACTCTAAGATCAAGCTGTAGCTGGGCAAGCCCGGATTTTGAGGAATCGTATCATAACATGGGCTACATACTCGAGTTTCATAGATATTATATATTTAATAATAATAAAATTAAAGAAATTGATATGCATGCTGATGATACAATATTTCACATACCTATAGGACATTAGGGATGACACCTGTGTATCTAAATTGATAATGACCATCTTTCTTGCTCTTTAACCTTCTTCCCCTCCCCTCCTTCCCTCCATTCTGCTCTTCTGGCTCTCCAGCCCACCCACATGGCAGATTTTGCCCAGGTCCAGTCAATTCAGACCATGACAGGAGGGGAGGACAACTCCAAAGTAAGTGCCAATGATGTAACAAGTGACTCATTTCATAGTCTACTCAAATGAATTGCTTATTTCAGAACTCTTAAAGTAGTCAAGAAAGAAAAAAAATAATCCTCACTTGACATTTAATGCATCTTGTCTACACTTCTTACAGCTCAAATTTGGGGTTTACCGTCCACTTCATGTTCTACTTTTCTTTGATCTTGACTGGTGACTGTTGAAGACTTGGTTTTACATGGAAAATTTCTGGTTTGGATTGCTCAATGATTTTACATCTGTCCCCACCTTGACAATGGATTGTAGCATTACCCTCTTTTTCTACTAACAATTATCGTTACTTACAACATAGACTGTCATGCCTGCTGGCGTTTGTTAGCTTTCCTGACTTTCCCTGAGAAACCACTGCATGTATGATGGTAACGATTTTCCTATTTAGATATGATTTAAGGGATAGTAGCTGGGTTTTGTCCATGTACCTTATCCTTGTCCGAATATTGACTTAGGTTCCTGGTGCCCATCGTCCATCTGTAATGCAAAAGGGGGCACAATGGGCTTCTGGGCTTTGGACATTCATGCCGATGGTTGCGAGTTCAAACCCTGTCCCTAGCATTCATTGTGTTATGTTGTGGAGCAATCAATTTCACACCAATGGCTTCACCTGATTGCTTGAAAGGCACATGATATGAGCAGCATTATCATTCTTGAAAAAAAAAAATGCAATTACTCATTCGGAGGCGACTTGTCTTGTTCAATGTGTTTTGTGTTTGTTTTGGCTGGGGTGACTGGAGTCATTATAAAATGCTAATAATGCAATGTATGGATATGAGCACTCCACAAGTTTGCCATTCCATGAGACTGATTTTTTGTTTTTTACCTACCAAGGGAGTTGTCCAGCTGAAGATAGTGGGAGCCAGCCTGCCGCTGACCATCACCTGCAAGAACCTAGAGGAGGCGGAGGACATGGCAGACCTGGTGGACGGCTACTGCCGCCTGGTGCACGACGTCCAGAGAACTGTCTGGACCAAAAAAGGTGGGTCCTGCCCTTCCCTCTACCTCTGCTGCTTAAGCCTTCATGTTTACGACACATTTCATTTTGGGTGTTTTTGATCACGTTGTCCAATGTTTAATCAACCATAGTGCTAAATTTATTTTATGAGTTTGTACCCTTTGTCTTTTTGTTGAAAAAACAACAACAAACCAACAAAACCCAAACCAGCAAGGCCAACATTTCTGTCCTAACTTGCGTAAAGTTACTTACAACAATGTAGAATCAACATAAAGTTGTTGTACTGCTGGAGACACAGCTGTGATTTCTGTCCTTCCCAGGAACTATGTAAATTGTGTCTTAGGAAAATGTGACCAAGATCGTCTTAGTACTCAGTACTCTTATTACTCAGTGCACTTATGTGAAGAACTGGAAGCTGTGGAGTTTCCAAAATAGAAAACTGAAAGTTTAAAACCGTTATATCATAGACAATTCACTTTTTCTGTGTTACTTTAAAGCAAATTGTCTTTTTTATTTTTACTTCCTGATTCATAGCATTTAGCCACTCATTGTGGAAGGAACCTTTTATTTTGTGGCCACTTTATATTTCCTTGTATTTCCTCGCCATTCCTTCCTTTTAATGGTTCATGACAAACTAATTAATTGTATCTGTGGAAATTTTCATCACTTTACTCTTACTAACTCTTACTCTTGTAAATCTCATGTTCTGTTTGTATGCCATGTTTGTTAAAATCGTTTTTCTTCTTTACCCTCCCTTTTAATATAGTAGGTCTGAAATGCTTTACCTTTAATTTGAAAATTTATTTTACCTAACCTCTACAATAAAGGGTCAACATGCAAAGACAATATTGAAAATAAGTGTAATCCCTATTATGAGAAAAAAAAATATACGAGAGAATTGAAATTATTACAAACTGAAAAAAAAAAAGAACTCAATTATTACGACATAATAATTGATTTGGAGAGAAGAGGTATTTCTTTCAAGGGAGGCCAGCCTGTGAAAAATAAGTCCTGTCAGAAAGACTGGAATAGAAGTCTTAAGATGAAAATTTATACTGAGACATTCTAGGCAGTAGATGAGAAGATAGTCAAAGACATTCCTCGGTTTGAACTCTGATTGAACTCGTTCACGCCCAAGGTCATGAGACCGCTGGACGGACGGACGGAAGAAGCCCTTCTGCTAGAGACTCATGGAAGATAATTATTGCCTGAAAACTGTTGATGATCACGTCAACCATAATAATAATAATTGTAATAGTAATAATAATGATAATAATAATAATGATATTAATAATAATAATAATAATAATAATAATAACAATAATAATAGTAATAATAATTGCTGGGTCCCGACGACACTGCTAAGGCGGTATGAAGGGATAGGGAAAACAATACAAAACAATAATAATAATAATAATAATAATCATAATCATAATAATAATAATCATAATCATAATAATAATAATAATAATGATAAAAACCCAGGGAATAAAAAAACTAGAATAGTGGAACACTAAGATAAATAATCCCACCCAGAAGTTCAAGACATTCGGTCTCAAGTTTCATGGGGTCACAGACGGGCGGAAGAAGCTCGCCATGAAGTGACTCAGGGGAGGTAATGAATGCACTGAAATCTGTTAATGATCACGTCGTGCGTTCGTCTTATTATCATGGTGATTCCGCTTGGTAATGATGATCCTTACAAGCACGAATGCCTTCCTGCCCGCCTGCCGCATGTCCGGGGTTAATGTCTACTGGCATCAAAAATTGAATATGTATGTAGTATAGTTGTATTATACTTGCCATGTCCTCGTGGGCACTTTCCTCGTAGAGAGAGACTTTATGTTCTGGACTTGTAGCCTTGTCTCCCCTAGTAGCCTTGTCTCCGGGGCTTTATGGGCAGTAGATTTCCATTCTGTGCATATTGATGCACGTCTCCTCGTCGCCCTTGATGAGCTGATAATTTAATGGGTGGCCCTGACTGACTTCTGTCATGGGGAATAGGAATGCATAAGAATTGAGAATGAAAGTGTGTTTCTATAATACGTAGACATCAGGGAGAAATTTCATTTTTCCGTTCAAACACCACAAAATATAGTATTATTAATAACATTCTCCGATTCGTATGAAGGAATGAGAAGGAAAAAAGAAAAGGAATGGAACTCCTTGTAGGAATTGACAACCCTTGCGATCGATAACCATGAAGATATTCATGAATTGTCTGCCCTTGTTCAACCTGGAAGGAATTTATAACACTATTTTGTTGTTGTTGGTTTTCTTTTTTGGTTGCTATTTCTTAAAATGACTGCGGGGTCTGATTTAAGATAAAAGATCCTGGTTTAAGAAATAAATCGCCATCTCTGTTGGAGTAATTCTTTTTTTCCTCTTAGGTTTAGTTTCAAATAGGGTGTAGTATGAAGACAGGGGTGTAGTGTGAAGATCAGTACCGCGTATAAAAATAGAGAGAGGAAGATATAGATAGATAGAAATATAGAAAGAAAGATAGAGGAGAGAGAGAGGGAGGGGGAAAGAGAGAGAGAGAGAGAGAATAGAGAGAGAGAGAGAGAATAGAGAGAGAGAGAGAGAGAGAGAGAGAGAGAGACGGAGAGAGATAGATAGATAGAGAGAGAGGGAGAGGGAGAGAGGTCTCTCCGAATTAACTATTTTCTCATAAATATTCCTCTAAACCAACGGGGAGGCCATGTTCGATTAGTCTGAATGCCGGGCGGAATCAGAGGCGAGGAGAAACTAATTGTGACGAGCTTTGGGCGTGCCAAGTCTCCCTAATGCCATTCAGTGCCCTATGTATGTGGTCCCCCGTGGATGCTTGCACCCTCTGCTGACACTAGATATACACTACATGTGCATAGAGACCTCGTTTACAAGGCTTCACGGAATTTCTATTCCCGATTGACTCGTTAATTCAACCCAATTTTGTTGTGCTCCTCCTCAGACTGTACAAGGAAGCATGGAGTTCTCTCTCTCTCTCTCTCTCTCTCTCTCTCTCTCTCTCTCTCTCTCTCTCTCTCTCTCTTTCTCTCTCTCTCTC
>JBCIKM010264788.1:0-11994 GCA_039654465.1 Melibe viridis | reverse complement strand
GGGGTTGGAGGGCCCTGAAAAAAAGCTACTTCCCCCCCCCCCCCCCCCCCCTTCCACCTTTTCACCAAATGCACATTGGAGCCACTAGGAAACAATAAAAACAAAAAAAAATATTTTTTTCTACTAGAACCACAGAGATTTAAATGTTCAAAATGCAAAGAATGGCCCGAATTGATTTCTCTCTCACCTCCTGCACCATAACGGCAGCCAGGCCGTAGACCACGCCCACCCAGAACTCTTCAGATTGGGGAGAAGTCAAGTCCATTTTGCCGTCAGGGCGGGTCCCATTGATTGCACCCATTGTACCGCCTCGGAACCCCTGCACATTGTTCTTGTACACCATCTGCAAAGCTTTCAGCACATTCTCTCTGGGGAAAATCTAAGGGAAATAAAACAAATTATATTAATAACACTTATTGACTGCAATGCTCTGTTTGAAGAAGATAATAATCAGCAATGGATGAAAAAAATACCCAAAAAGTTCATCTGGATATGATAAAAAAGAAAAAAAAAAAGAATGCAAAACAACAAACGAGCTAATTCCAATTGTACCCAAAGCTATCTAAAATCAACTTAAATTTTGAATAAAGTGTGCATTACAAAATCCAACCTCATTTACATAAAATAACCCAAAGATCATTATCGTTCATTCTCAGAATAAAAAACAAATCTCAATCCGTCATTCCCTGAAACAATGCACGTACATGCATAATAATTTCTAATCTACATTGAAAAACAGAAAATGTACACCAGTCTACCCATCATAAATACTGGATGAGAGTTGAAATGGACATCAATTTGGGGAAATCAAGATTCTGTAAACTGTACACAACATATAGGCAGTACTCAAGTAAGAAGTATGATTTCTTTCCTTTTTCTAATTGTAGCAGCCTTACAATTGTTTGATGGAGCCGAGGCATTACATAAAACAAACAGCAAAAAACCCAAAAGCAGGTGCTCTACTTTACTAGTAAATAAAATAAAGGTACAGTCAAAGGTTGTATGGAGCCTCACCGAGTCATCCTGCAGGCCAGAAGCCTTGAGAAACCAGTGCCCTGCCAGTTGGTCCGCCATCACGCTGTCGTGGTGACCATTAGAACTGGTGTCATAGTTGTAGTAGGAGCCTGATCATGGAGGGAGAGGGAAGGCAGTTCTTGACATTATTTCTGTTATTCTTTTTAAAGATGTAACTCATAATGAATTGCATTTATTGAATGTCGCTGTCCAGTTCACAGACATCTCAAAACTCAAAAACTTTTTATACTTTTGTTCTGTATCAAACTGTTTTAATGCAATTACAAAATTTTGAGTGAAAACAAAAAGTTCTCTTCATAACCTCATTACCTTCTCCCTATGAACCAGCCTTGAGGAATAACTCTACATTAATACAAAATTATATGGAGCAGAATGTTGGAGAATAATCAAGTCTGACAATGACGGAGTATGAATTTCCCACACAACATGCCTGAGGAAAATCCTACAATTTTTTTGACCCCAAAAATATCCAACTAAGAACTTTTAGAGTAATATCAAATTGATGATATGGAAGTAATATTTATGAGGAGAAGATGGATAATGACTGGGTATGTTCTCCACAAAGAATCAGATGCGTTGGTGACAATTTCAATGAGAAGGCAGAAGAAAGAGGGGAAGGCCGAAAGGGACATGGAGAAAGAGATGATAGAGAAGAGAAGGGCTTGACATGGATAAAATACAGTGAAGGACAGACAGACAACAGTGGAGAAGCTTTGTTGCTGCCATCAACACCAGTCACATCAGTAGGTATGCAGGGTCCAAAGTAAGTAGGTAAAGCGCCGGTTCTCCAACTCACCGTTCCAGAGTTTTTCATGGAAGGAGGCCTTGCCCTTGTCCAGCATGCTCTGGAATGTGGCCAGATCCTCCGGCTGGTTGACCAGACGGGCCATCTCCACCATCATCCGCAGGCTGGCAAGCCATATCCCTCCGCAGTACGAGCTGCAAAACAGTTGTTGGAAGACAAAGAGTCATTGGTGCACATCATGTTAATCTTCATGATATTTAAATGTCAATGATATTCAATTTCTATGGCATGATTGTAAAGCAACTTTTGCAGAGGCGAGAGGGCGCTTCACAATCATTACATCCCATGGCACAAATGACAATACCAGCTGCCTGATAGGCACGCTACATTTTCTTTGACTGAGAGCAATGTTCTCTACAACCAAGGGTCAAGTAAAATAAGTAGGTCGCAACGTAGGTTTCCTAAAGACAGTACTGGAAAGAGAGCTGTAAAAAATTTAAGATGGCAATTCAAGCTTTAAGATAAGAAACAAAATTAAGCCCACAAAAGATGTTACAATGTCGTATGAACCTTCAAGGGTGGAATTCTTAGTAAGGAAGCTGTAACAATTCTTGCATTACCTTGCACCTTTCATGGTCCATGCATCAAAGGTCTGGTCTGCATAGCCGCCATTCTCAATCAGTCCATCCCCATCCTTGTCCCACACTTTGGAAGACTCTATCAGGCACTGGTAGGGGAACGCAGAAAAAAAAAATCAGAACTGAATAACATTTCGTCGCCGTCCAGAAAAACTGTATCATGTTAGTTTTTTTCAAAAATTTTTTATTCCCTTTGCAGATCTAACTAGCTGTGTCGTAGGAATATCTTTTTTTGTTTACCTCCATTTAACATTTAAAATATGTAGTTTGTTACTGAACCAGTCAAAATAAAAATGATTTTTTGTTCCTCCTAAAAAGTAGTCACTTAAACATACTACTGTTTTCCTGGACCACAACGATTAAGCATCTGCAGATCAATCAGTAAGGTGTGGGACTCATATGCCACAGGGTGTGGGTTCCATTCCTGCTGGTGCCATCAGGTCAAACCCATTGCTATGCTGCACTGAGACACTTGGGTTGTCCCAGTCTTCACTTGGGAAAGTCTCTATTGACAAACCTCCCCTTTGGAATTGATAAAGAAAATTTACTTACAATTTATTATTTAAATATTCAATAACATTACAAATGAACAAACAAGGGCTTGTCCGGCACCAATTTGATGTATGTGCTGCAATTTTTTTTAACATTTACCTTACAGATGGGATACATGTGGTTCAGGTAGGCCAAGTTTTTGGTGGCGTGGAAATCCCTGAACACTTGCAGCACAAACTTGAGGTTCAAATCTTTCCAGTCATCTGTAGGGTGGATGTTGTAGCAATTCACGCGTTGCCAGGGCTCATCCTCTGAGAGAAGATAGAAAAATACATAATTTTTCTTTTCATGTTATGAGGCTCTATTTGTGATCACTTGATAGCTGTCAATTTTTGCACAATCCCTAACACTTGTCAAACACACAATGATGCCAAGGTATCAGTCTTCTCAAACAAGACATAAAGAGATTACATAGCACACATGAATCAGCACAATTACCAGAAAAAAATCAACGTACAAACTCTAAATATTCCAGCACAGGAAACGCCTTAAAATTTCTTAAGACATCTCTTGTGGCAGAGCAGTGCGGTGCTTGCCTCTCCAGCGAAAGGTCCAGGGATCGAGTCCCATGAACGGCAACAATTTTTCTGATCTACTTCTGATCGGTTGTAACTCCCTGGTGAAATAGAGGTACAGACACCTCTCAAACAGAAAAAAAAAAGCCATGGGTTCGAGTCCCATAAAAAGCAAAAATAATGGGTTGTTTTTTTGGTTGTAAGCCACTCCCTGGTCCTATCAGAGATGGCCAATAAACTAAGAAGTCCAGTGTGCACGCTGCCCACTTTAAAGAACCCTTGACAGTTGGACATAAAAAAAAAGTGGGCCGCAAGGAAGCTGTCCAAACAAAATTCTTAATTTATTCCAAATTTGGTTCACCCGTCCTTTGCACTGGGCATTTGCTTACAAGCAGCTTTGCAAGGTGTTTTAACAATGGCATAATTATCAACTGGCTGTTTTAGCACTTAGAGCCTGTTTTTCTAATGGGGTTGAGTGCCACACAAATGCTATCTTTATATAATATAGTAGAAGACAAGCAGCAACACAGATTCGGGCAAATGATGCATCTTTGATTACAGCGCAAGTATCTATCTTTATCTCGGTCTTTCTGTCTTAAATTTGGTGGGAATTAACAGAGAAGGAACTATAAAATGAGTGACAACATTATAAATGCTTATGGCAATCATCATAGATTCATGATTCTATCACACCATTTTTTTTTTAAAGCTACCAAAGATTTTACAACATCAACTGGTGTTAAAGACATAAACTGTATCAAGATAAGATAGTGCTGGCTATAAACCAAAGAATCAAAGACTATTTTATAAGGTTAATAACTTTCCAAAAGCTTACAAGTTATATTCGTCTTTTTGAGCAAAGCCTAGAATATCATTTTTTTCTCAAAGTCTTCTTTTCACACAGACAAATGTGTTACTGGACAGAGAAATGTGCTCATCGTGTATACATGCATTAATGAGAAGTTTGCATACCATGCCACAGCTACAGGACATAAACTGATGAGCTGTCCTGACTATTGGTAGACAAAAAAAACTTTAAGCAGATTCTCCCGTCTCCATGATATAACCTGACAAAGACACCCATGAATCATACCTGGATCCCCGACATCATGAGGCACACAGTTACGGACTTTGCGTAGCCCTGTTTCCCCCGACATCAGAAACTTGTATCTTTCTGGATCCTCCATTCTGACTGTGTCACCTTTAATCAGAGAACCGACCAGGAAAGGAACTCATGAAAGACGTATTTCAATTTAATTTCTTAATTTCAATTTACAGCATTCAAGAGTTGTTAGAAGGCAGCTTAGCAGAGAGCTTGCTACTGGTGGCATTGTGCTGTGCTCTTGGGTGAGGCATTTTATCAAACTTACCTCATCCAATCAGAGATGGATGTATAGCTCTTAGGTCCCCCTGGTTGTAGACAACATTGTCTCTCTATCCAAAAAATTGTCACATGCCTAACAGGCGACTTGTCTCATCATACATGTCATATGTTCATTGTCTGCCAGGGGTGTAATGGTATTGTAAAGCACATAGAGCATCCACGTGAATATGCGTTATATAAAAGTTATCTATTGTCTATTATATTTATAAATACATATTAAACCATTATCATATTTGTCTCCATCATCAATTCATTCGATAGTGTAGAACTGGTATTTCTTCACAAGTTGGCTCTTCATACATGACTTCATAACGTAAGCATTATTTTTGTCAACATTATTAGCAGCAGCATTTTCATAATCAAAAATTACCATCAGCATCCTCACAATAATTCTTCACTTAAGATTTACCACCACTATCACTCTCACTAATGTTATCACAACTACCATCACTACGACCAGTCAAACTGTCTGCACAATGAAACCTGCACCCGCCGTAGTTGTAACGAAGGTGCAGCTTCTCACTGCCATCACCACCACCACCACCACGGCCACCACTCTCCTCCATCATTGTCCCGATTGCCGCCACCACCACCACCACTACCCCACCACCA
Organism: Melibe viridis; assembly: GCA_039654465.1. Taxonomy (NCBI): domain Eukaryota; kingdom Metazoa; phylum Mollusca; class Gastropoda; order Nudibranchia; family Dendronotidae; genus Melibe; species Melibe viridis. The sequence goes on along the minus strand of JBCIKM010264788.1, from coordinate 6,513 downwards.
TTCACGCTGTCAGCACAATGAAAGCTGCACTCACCATTGTCATAATGAAGGCCCAGCTGCTCACCGCCATCACCACCAGCAACAACACCGCCATTACCAATGCCATCACCACTACCATCACCAACACCACTAACCACACCATTGCCACCACCACCACCACCACCAAACCATTGCCACCCCCCCCCAACCACCATCGCCATCACCACTACCATCACCAACACCACTAACCACACCATTGCCACCACCACCACCACCACACCATTGCCACCCCCCCCCCCCCCCACCATCGCCATCACCACCACTACCCCGCCACCAGTCTGTTAACAATGAAACCTGCACCCACCATAGTCGTACTGAAGACTCAGCTGCAGTTTGGGCCACAGCATCAGCAGGGCAAAGGAGGCGTAGTAGTGAACATCATATGTGTTGTACATGCGATACTCCTGACCTATTGTTACAACAATATAAAACACAGATATAATCACAAATATTGCAGGGGATAGCACCAATATTGTATGATACACAAGCTTTAAATACTCATATTATTATGCATGAAGCGATAAAACAACCTAGGAAAGCCATCAATCAACACAACACACAAGAGTGTTGAATGTTTCTATCATGGGTGTCAGTGAAAATTTTCTCCAACCCTGAAACTCCAGTTCTAAAATTTTCCCAACCCTGGATTTAAAAAAAAATTATTGCCTTATCTCATGCCTCTTGCTCGTTAACTGGGCTCCTACCACATAAGGCAATCTACGTGAAGGTAAAATCTTTAACAAAAAATGCATTGTATTTTTTAATCATGGCATTACTAGGGAAAAGTCTATTTCCTTTTCTCTAAGAAAACATTACAATTCATTCCTAAATTATCACTTTTAATCCAAGACAACATAATACATTTACCAGATGACAATGATTTACCCAACATTTTCATGGTCAATCTAATCAAATTAAGTTTTACAATTCACTTTCATAAAGTTTCATTTTGTTTATCATTTGTTATGAGAGAGAGAACAAAAGCAGAATGTTTTCGAGAATTATGAAAAATATACATAAATCAATTCCATTTCCAAGATTCATTCACAATAAAAAATATGCACGCCTGTGACAGTTAACAATTAAGACGCCATTATGGCATGAAGAGAGACTGGGCACAACAGGCTTTCTAGATTTGTTCAGAATGATCCATATAGAGGGGCAAAGTTCTCCACATAACAAGACTATCAGCGTATCATAAAATGAATAACCAGGAAAAAAAAACTTACATCAGAAGCCATCAAGAGCAATTTCTAGTTGAAAAAAAAAAATGATGGCTAACAGACTTGCAAACTTATTATTGTGGTAATCCAGTTGTGCATATGAGAGACCTCAATAAAGGCATCCGCTAAACCCCACTTTTATTCTCTATTCATTACAACAATAACAAAAAAATAAACTGAATGCTGCTGTTATCATTACTTACTTCATGCTAAGCTGATCATAACTACAAACTGACGATCTTTATGGAGGATGAACACAGCCACCCACTTGCATGACATGACAGGACCGAAATGAACAACAAACACTAAATGGTAACCGCTACCGTGAAGTTAATGCTAACAGTTATAAGAAACATTTGAATATAACTGTGTCTCATTTTTTCTCTCACATTTTCCTTTTCTTTCTCCATCTATCTATCTTTCTCTATCTCTCTAACCCCTCTCCTTTGTTTTCTATCTCTAGAATTCCCTTTCCCCCTCCCATACCAACCCCACACAAACACATAGTCCAGTGACCAACCAATAATCTCTCTTCTCAAAAGGCTAAAAAATGAACATCACAAAATCGAACAATTTTAGCCCCTTGTTACTACTAGGTATATATTAAACCACAAAGCAGGTAACAGAAGATAGGTTGCCTTAGCAACTGGATGCAAAAGCAAGCCAGTTGACTATTTCTTCTTCCTTTTGTGTTTTTTATTTTTAACAAAACAAAACACCAGCCTGGAAAGTTGACCTGTGAAATTTTGCTAGCCTGGTGGGCCCGGGGGTCTGGCACCCATGGTTTCTATTAAAATTGCTTTTCTTTTCTTGTAGAAATGTCTTCTCTTTGTTTCAAAAGGGAAGGGAGAGGGGGGGGGGGGGGGAGGGAAAGGAATTTCCTATTAAAATACGGCAAAACATGTAACAAGCAAGACAGCTTCATTTGCAAAGAGCTGCATAAAATTGCTTTGGGTTCAGGAAAAGTGAAGCAGATGAGAGAAGGAATTGAAGACTATAATTTCTTCCCTTTATTTTCAATTTTATTTTATTTTTTCTGTCAGTATATCAATAGGAGCATTACATGCTTTACTACCAAGGCCTGTTTTTTTTAGTTGGTAAGTAAAAATGACAACTGATGTAAAAAATACCTTTTCAAAATTAAAAAACAAATTCTTTCACAGTTAACTTTTGACTTAGCATAAACCATTTTCTCATCCTCAAAAAAACAATAACAAATGGTGAAGGGACAAAAGTTAATCAAATAGAATCACCTTCCAAGTAGCCAAACCTCCCATACTCCTTCACAACATCATGAGCAGTGCCCGCCTTTGTTGACGTGTCCCCAACGTCGATCCATATGGCGCCTCCGTCACTGATGAAGTAGAGCTCATTAAAGAGGGCAGACTTGTACCAAGCAGGGAGATCCCTTCATAGAAAGGTGCGATGTGAACAGATATAATGTTAAAGTGGGGGTGGGGGAGAGAGAGGAGGGACTGTATGAGGTTCAAAAGTTGTTAACTTTCTGGATCTTTTTTCCAAATTCAAAAAAGTGAACATCTTTATTTTCTTTAAAATAAGGGGACAAAAAAATTCATAAAAGTTGAAGAATGTAGTTAAAAATAGAGTTGGAGTTCTGAAGTTCTATCTGAAATGAAAGGAAATGGCATTAAAAAATTCCCAAACTGTTAAGGACAGTGTACTCTTCTGCCTTAGTACCACCCTCCCCTCCCCACTCCTCCATCCTCTTTTCCTAACCAGATAAAAGAAAAAAAGAAAGGCTAGTATTTTGATATTAGGGTCTGACTTATTCCAGACTTACAGACTTTTCAGGGTTGGTTCCTGCCATTTCCGTATCTTCGACTCCCACATGGGAAAGTTCCTTAGCGCGTGAGCACATAGCTGGGGGGCAGCGTTGCCTTGTGTGCCATACAGACGAGCATAACGCCTGGACACAAATAGCAGATGGGAGAACAAAGAAAAAATACACTCAAGATTTCAAATGGAAGAGTTCTAAATATAGTATTGACAAAAACAATGAAAATCAAATGCAGAATTTAAAAAAATGGAATGGAAACAGCTAAATCACTTTTATAAAGCTTTAAAAAAAACCCAAAAAACCATCCATTCATTTTAATTTCTCCAAAACACAAGTCTTGACGTTCAGTTAGCTTCCACATCATCAAGTTGAAGGAATGATAAGTTCTGCCAGCCACTTGATGAGAGCAATTAATTTATAGTAGACAAATGATACTACAAGATTACATTCACACACAGTAAAACAAGCACCTGTCTGCCTGGCATATGTAAGTGTCACACAGTTTACACATGTCCTCGGTGTTTTGGAGAACATTGTCTACCCCAAACCAGGACAAAATATAACTTTTTTTTTCTCTCAATAAGCTCCACTGGCTGACAGATGTGAGAGGCCCCAGCCAAGGGGAGCTCATCAGAAACTTTCCCCTTTTCCTTAGAACTCTCCAAGAATCAGTTCTCCCTACAGGGATGAGGACTAGCAGATACAAAAATACACAAACAAAAACTTAAATCTTTCTAGGGAAACATTTAATTTAATAGCAATGAACTTAAGGCTGTTCAAAAAATCAGCAAAATCCCCATCACTGTATCCCTAAGTGAAGGGGAGGGAAGTTCCTGCCACTCCAATGCTGACCTACCTGACATAGGTGTTTTCCTTGGCAGCAAACTGGATGGTGGGCATGTCCCAGGCAAGAGCAAACTGGCACTGACCACTGGAGTGCTGGAGGACAGTTGTCTTGACACAAACAGCGCTGGCCACTTCTTGGCCTTTGCTGGTGGGAGGGGTGGGCTCTGCAGGGAGGGAAATACAGTCCATAAATCGCAATTAATTGTTTATATGAATACGAATGTGCAGAACACATTAAAAAAGCGCTGATGAATTTAATAAAGCACATAATTTTAATTCTTAATCAAAGATTAAAGAATTTTAATACAACACTGTTTGCAAAAGCATGGAGAGAAAAACCCATGTGACAACTTTTTTATATTTTTCCACAAATATAAATTGTTTAAAGTGAACAAGACAATTTAGAATGTTAAGTGATGTCAGCCATCAGGAAATACAATATTATAGCGTGGTAATGTCACATCAAGAAGATCTGATCATGGTCAAAAGACAATGTCATTCTCCTTTCTGCCATCAAAATTAATCAACTATCTCTCGCTTTGAATACAAGCTATACACTCCTCTCTGAAGAAAAAATGGGGAAAAGCACTGCTGATAAGACAGTTCTGAGAAGGAGGTGACAAATGACATTTTACCTGTTGAGACGTCATCATGCAGTTGTCCTGTTGAACCTAACATCTCCCACAACTGAGAACCGTTGCCCAGAGGGTCAAATTGTTGAAGAGTCGTCACATTCACATCAATCTGCGTTAAAAACATTCAGACAGAAGAAGGGGGAGATGGGTGGGGGTGGGGGCAATAAATATAAGTGTTTACTTAACAGCTAAGCCAGACATTGGTGTTTGTGAAACAAAGGGTGGGTTTAAACCAGTAGACCATATTTTGGTGAAGCCATTGACTCTTATCTGGGAGATGACTCTATTGTGAGCAACAACAGAAAGTCTTTAGAAAAAGAAAAAAATCCTCAGGAGCGTTTCAGCTCTTAATTCCTGACACTCATAGAGGGGGGTTGGGCCAAATCTAGGTGACAACTCCAAGATGCCTTCCTGTTGCCTACCAGTGGCAAAATCAATACAATAAACCCCTCAGGCAGAGGGATTGATAACAAGACTCACAGTTGCCTTGGCAGCGATGCCGTAGGAGCAGCTCATGCCCCTGAACTGTTGGTTGATGGTCATGCCGTGCACCAGCTTGTCTCCATCGCAGGCACAGCTGAAGCCCTGGCACCACACGCCCCCTTCCCGGTCCTCTTTGGTGCCCTGACCGTTCTTGAAGGTAAAGGTGATGCTGATGTCAAGGTCGTCATCACTGTCATTTCTTATCTCCCAAATAAATGAAGCACATGGTAGACTTGATTCCTGGCAGGTGAAAAGGAGAACATATTGTCAGTGTCTTATATACCACCAGCAAAATAACTCAACCCAGTAATACTTTAATATAAAGCTTACCCACTTAAAGGTATTAAATTATTGTAGGTGAAAACAAATGTCTTTTTAACAAACTGGATTTACGCTCTCCGTGTACAAAATGAATAAACTGATAGGAAATGTAATTGATTCATTTTACAAGTATAAATATATTTATTCTTGGTTACTCCTCCCTGCTTTTTAACTCCCCCACTGTCACGGGGCGAAGTCAGGGGAAGCAGGATAGGGGTAGGATACAAAGGGGGATAATCTCTGTGTTTCGTGGGAGGTTGCGAGGTTAGCATGGATGGTTAAGTTTTACTGACAACTAGGAAAACAGGGTGGCTAGGAATGTTCGTTCAGGGTTTGTAAAGTACGTAAGAATTGATGAAACTGGTGTCAAGTGATAGGGTCTTTAGCATGGGGGGAATGCCCACAATGAGCAATAGTTCTAACAATGACTTTGGTGACAGACAATCTAGAGGGATGGTAGTTTGAATGGGAAGGCTACAGACAGGGGAATTTCTGAGCGGGTAAAATTAAATTAGATTAACCGCAGGGATGAGAAACTTCTAGAATGCATTACGTTGTATTAGCCAGCGTGGCGTTCTCGTTTGGTCTTTATATTCAGACCAAAAGTTTAGTTAGTCGCAGAAGCCATCAGTCGCTCCAAGTGAGGTGCCGTGCCGTGCGTTCTCTTCCAAGAGAGAAGTCTAGATCCAGACTGGGATCACGTATCTACTGCTGTTGGAATTGTGTGCTTGAGTGCGAGGTCGTAGCATGCAAGACATATTCCCTGTGGCCGGCTGGCCGAGCAAAGCGACGAGGAAGGTAAGTGCATAATACTTATATTGAGATAAGATTGATTATTGACGCACTGAATGCATTTACTATGTTGTTGGCTTACTTTATTAGTGAGTGTGGATAGTGGGAGGTAATTACTGTAGATTGAATTATACCCTATTGTATAGTCTGGTGATCTATTGTGTTAGATAGAGAGTGATTAGTTACACTTAGAACTTTGTGAGCAGAAGAGGCTGGCGCAAGCAATGCCCATTGATATTTATTTTTCTAAGTTTATTAATTAATGTGAGCCAGAAGAGCAGTCGGTGATTTATTCAATAACAAGGTAAGTATATTGTGACAGTAGTGATTGTCGGTGATTAGCACAGTCTTGATTTTCTCTGTTAGGAACAACTCC
>JBCIKM010264678.1:0-11998 GCA_039654465.1 Melibe viridis | reverse complement strand
CCCCCCCCCCCCCCCCCCCCCCCCCCCCCCCCCCCCCCCCCCCCCCCCCCCCCCCCCCCCCCCCCCCCACCCCCCTAGGTTGCTAGCTTTTGGAGATTGAAAAAAAAACTGTTCAAACCGCGGATTCAAAACCAATACTATTCTTGCAATAGTATGAAATGAAAAATTCATACTATTCTTGCAATAGTATGAAATTAAAAATTCATTCTATTCTTGCAATAGCATGAAACTAAAAGTTCATCCTGGAAAGATTCAAATGACTGTTGTCAAAGCTTGCCGCGGTATTGTTTGTTTGTTTGTTTTTTACTTTGGGGGTGGGGAGGTGGTTGTTACATCCGTAATCCTCATTTCTAATCAAAATATGCTAGAGTCACTCAGGAAGAATAAAAGGCTCCAAGAATCCATCTTGGTCCCTTAAAATTTTTCCAGTTTCTCGTTGAAACTCTTATAATGTTGATTTTAGCTTGTACTTTGTGGCTTTGGAGTCATTGGTGTTTGCTGGATCAAGGTAATGGAGTCCTGATTCTTGAGTACTCCATTTACTTTCAATTTCAATCTGCTGCAACTCCTTTAGTTTTGTTTGTTTGTTTGTTTATTGGTGGTTTTAGGGCTACATGACACACAAGGGCCAAAGAGGAGCCCAGGGGAAAGTACCAGGTGGAAGAATTCATGACTGCTACATAACCAATTTCACAGCATTTTTTGGTTTCTCAATCAATATTTTGATGGAGGTCTCTTAAAAAATCTCATACACTTTTAAATTCTTTAATCTGGAAAAAAACAATTGTCAAAACAAGAGGTAGTCACAGAGTAAAGCAATCCTACCTCCAATAACAAATAACATGAAAGAAATGTGAAAACCTCTATCAATATTTTACAACATTTATCTTACTGGTTTATTCTGTTCCAATGACAGCAGGCAGATGTAGCGCATTAGGTCGATTGTTTTTCAGATGTTGAAATGAATTTTTTGTCCTGTGTCTGTGGAAACAGTGATATAAGCCATTGTTGGATTGATTTACAATTCAGTGTGATATATAGTCCGTTCACCGATGCGTCTGAGGATCTGAAGATATCTTATGAGTAAAATTTTTCCACGGAGGCTACAATTTATCATAACATTGATTCTTTAAATTCAATAAACTAGCTTTGCAGGTTTTTAGTTTCTGTCCTTGCAAATAATGAAAATAGTGTCTGCTTTAGTAAACCTTTAGATTCTTTATTGTATGAGTTTAGTAAAGGGTGATCACAGTGTTCCGAGCTCTTTGAAAACTTGATGTTGCAAGAGATTTTGTTGAGTTAAACAGCAGACTCAAGGCACTGTTTACATTGAGATTAACAAACCACAAAAGAAGATCATAGTTGCCAATATCTTGTAAAGGTGCCTTTTATTTTTCACTCAAAGACATTTGAGATTCTTTGGCAGTGGATTTAAATTATATCTGCTCGAGATGACAACTCAGTCATCAATTTTACTACAGCTTTCTTGTAAAATCTCCAGAATGAGTTAAAATATTGATACAATGGATAACAATTTTTTTCCCAAATGCATAGATTGCCCCATTCAATGGATTATTACCAACAAAATGAGTGTCTTCGCTGTCTTGACTTGACTTGAAATGATTTTCATTATATAATCTATCATACTTTGAAAAAAAAACCAAAAAACTGAAAAACCCCTACTGTAGAATTCAGCTTTCATTGACACATTTAAAAATTCGTCACCACATGATAAGATGAGGAGTATATTGATGCCAGCATGATTTTGATTCACGAATAAAAGGCAAAACCTTAGTCAAAGATTCAGGTGCAACGCCGCTGTGTAATTTCATATTGTATTTCTGTGTGGTCATATCAAGTTGTATGCACACACTCCACAAAGGGGCAAATGAGAAATTGTAGCTCTCCTTAATGTGACTATCTCAATCTGTGGTTGCTGTTGAGTCTAACCAAGGGCAAAATTCAAATTAATTTATCTCTCTATGAGAGCTATACAATGCACAAACTTCAAGTTCAATATGATTTTCCACCTCATGATAAATCCAAGGTTGGTTGGAAAAATTCAGCACACTGGGTTTTGTACTTTCTGGTGTAGACTCAAAGACACCCTGGACATACATTTGTGAACGAACTAGTGCTAAAAGATACAAGGGTTGAATTTGAAACTTGGCCATCTGCTTTTGAAACAAGTGAGTCAGTGAGAAGCTTTCCATCGCAGCTTTTTTATTTCACAGACCTTTTTCTGCAGTCTTAGATCTTATATAGTTTACACAGTCTTCAGTTCACCTTTTTTCCACACAGTGACAATTGGTATGAAATCCGGATCCAGGAGAAGCTTGTCAGCTTGATAAGTTAAAGATGTAAGGTTGATGAAGTGTTAAAACAATAATCTTTTATTGATTCCAGATGGTTCTCTCTAATGCGTGGTATGTTTTGTTACCATTTTCCACACTAGGAACACAAACTCAACCTAAACAGATGATGGCTGATGCAAAGAAAGCCAAGAGTCGTCGTCCCGCAAGTTCAACTGAGGGCGCTGGCAAAGTGTCAAGGAAAAAGAAAAAACAGGATGCTAAGGAAGATAAGAAAAAACTGAAGAAAGAGCTTGGCAAACTGGAGGACAGATCAGTTGCTAGTGTGTGCGAGAAATGCGGGAAGACCTTCAAAAACAGGGACTCCTTGTACAGCCACGCTCGGTTGCACAGGGAGCTGGATCCCAGCCAAAGGCACACCTGCCCAGTTTGTGGCAAACAGTTCAACATCAAAAACTCCCTACGCTTGCACCTTAAAGTCCATTCTTCCTTTAAAGAGTTCCAGTGCACCTCCTGCGGCAAGCGCTTTGCCAGGAAGCCTGCGTTGATTCGCCACATGAGGACTCACACAGGAGAAAAACCCTACGCATGCGAGGAGTGCAGCAAAACCTTTAATTCCTCAGCAAATTTGAAGAGACATAAGAGGATCCATACCGGAGAAAGGCCATGGAAATGCACTCACTGCGGCAAAAGTTTCAACCAGATCACCTATTTCAAAATACACGTCAGGCGACACATTGAAGGGAGATCATACAAGTGTAGTCTTTGTGAGTTAACATTTAATCAACTCTCTCTGTTACGAAAGCATCGTCTGGAAGTTCACCCCAATGAAGCGAAAGCTAAATGGAACCCAGATGTTCAGTATACTCATTGTTCCATATGCGACAAAGAAGTTGTGAGCAAGACATTCTCTGTTCACATGTTGGTCCATACAAAACCACATAAGTGCACTCTCTGTCCAAAACGATTTGCCAAAAAGTTGCAACTTGATATTCACAACCGGACTCACACTGGCCATAGACCTTTCAAATGCAACCTCTGCGAGAAGAGTTTCACTAGTCAAGCTGGTTTGAAGATGCATGAAGACTTTCACCAGGGGAATTACTCAAAATGTGATGTTTGCCATAAGCAATTCAAAAGCTACAACAACATGCTGAGACACAAGCGTCATGTGCATTCAAAAATCAAACGCTTCAAATGCGAAGTCTGCGGTCGGGCTTTCAGCCAGAAAGTACAGATGGAAGTGCACTTGTGGACTCACAGGCCAGACAAGCGTTACACCTGCAATATCTGTGGACGAGGTTACAATGACAAGAGGAACCTCATGTCCCATTTCAAAAAGCAACACCCGGGCAACATTTGGAATCTTGATGCCCAATCTGGCCAGGCACTTGTCCCTTCCATAGACCCGTCCCACCCCATGATCCATGACCCCCACCACCCCACACCTTCCCACCACCCCACACCTCCCCTCCACCCCACACCACCCATTCACCCCACACCACCCATTCACCCAGCACCACATGAACTCATGCCTTGTGCATCTTCGGAGCACTATGTGCCGCGGCCACCCATTAACTATGTGCAGAGCGTGTCCAGCGTTCCACCCATTCACCAGAGCTCCATGTTAATGGACCCCCTCAACATGGTAGTCTTTCACCCCCCGCATTGAGAAGAGCGGTCTCAGTAGTTCGTGGGGGGAGAGTGACACAGAAATTGGGATGCAAACTTTTCTTTCTGCCTACCATATGACCGGAGTACAGAGATGTACAACTGCAATTGTCATTTTTTCTTTCCATAAATGGGACAAGGACTTCAGATAGGTCTCAATTCAAGGCTGAATTCCTACATTCCTGACTTGCCAGACATCTTATTTCCTTGCTTTTTCACACAGCATAATACCTTCCAATCTCCTCATTAGACCCATAAAACATGTTATGTTGAAAACTGTAGATGTTGGAGTTGAATATATTACAGTGGTGAAAGTTAACTATGGCTCTGGATCACACACTGTGAGATCACCACTCGGATATGAACAACAACCACCTGGAAAATGTGTTTGGGTGTCTGACACAAGAGTTTGGAATGAAACCTGTTGCAGGGGAGGAAGTCAATGAATGCTGTGTTGCAAAAAGCTCTTGTTAGGCCATAACAGAGCTCTGGTTGTTCTATGCCTGTAACATGAATATCTTTTTCCTTTGTTTTGACACACAGATTTTATCTCTATGCTATTCCACACCAATCTCTAATATTGGAAGAAATTTCTTGACTGTCGTGTCATGTACTTTTTGATCCCTGGTGGTTCTTACTAATCTGTGGTGTTTTGCAACTTTTCCATATAGGAACGCAACCTCAACAGAAACAGGAGTCTGAGGCGAGGAAAGTCAAGGGTCGTCCTGCACGCATCTCTGAGGCCAAGAGTCGATCAAGAAAAAAGAAAAGAAAGGATGCCAATGATGATGAGAAAAAAACAAAAAAAGTTGTCAAACTTGAGAATAACTCTATGGGGTCTTCTCGTGTCTGTGAAAAATGCGGAAAGACATTCAAGAACAGGCAGACTCTGTACCACCACTTTCGCCTGCACAAAGAGCTGGATCCCGGCCAAAAGCACACCTGTCCGGTTTGTGGCAAGCAGTTTAACTTCAAAAACTACCTGCGGTTGCACCTTAAAATCCATTCATCCTTTAAAGAGTTCCAGTGTACTTCCTGCGGCAAACGTTTCACCAGGAAGGCCACGTTGATCTGCCATATGAGGACTCACACGGGAGAGAGACCCCATGGGTGCGATGAGTGCGACCGGACTTTCAGTTCTATGGCAAACCTGAAAAGGCATAAGAGGATCCACACGGGAGAAAGGCCTTGGAAATGCACTCACTGCGGCAAAAGTTTCAATCAAATCACATATTTCAAAATACATGTCAGGCTGCACACTGAAGGCAGATCATACAGGTGTAGCCCATGCAATTTGACATTCAATCATTGGTCACTCCTAAGGAAACATCGCCTTGAAGTTCACCCCAATGACGTCAACTCTATACGGAATCAAGATGTTAAATTTAAACACTGTTCAATCTGCAATAGGGAATTTGTGAGTAGAAATTTCTCAGTTCATATGTTGTCCCATACTAAACCGCACAAATGTACCCTGTGTACCAAAAGGTTTGCCCACAAGTTTCAACTGGATACTCATAATCGGATGCACACAGGACAAAGACCATTCAAGTGTAGCCACTGTGAGAAGACTTTCACAAGTCGTGGTGGTTTGAAGATGCATATGAGCTTTCATCAGGGGAACTACTCAAAATGTGATGTTTGCCATAAGCAATTCAAAAGCTACAACAACATGCTGAGACACAAGCGCCATGTACATTCGAAAATCAAACGCTTCAAATGCGAAGTCTGCGGTCGGGCTTTCAGCCAGAAAGTACAGATGGAAGTGCACTTGTGGACTCACAGGCCAGACAAGCGTTACACCTGCAATATCTGTGGACGAGGTTACAATGACAAGAGGAACCTCATGTCCCATTTCAAAAAGCAACACCCGGGCAACGTTTGGAATCCTGATGCCAAGACAAGTCAGACACTGGTTCCGTCCATTGACCCATCTCCCCCCATGATCCATCACCCCACACCGCCAAATCACCCTACACCATCCATTCACCTCACACCGCCCATTCACCCAGCACCACATGAACTCATGCCTTGTGCATCTTCGGAGCACTATGTGCCGCGGCCACCCATTAACTATGTGCAGAGCGTGTCCAGCGTTCCACCCATTCACCAGAGCTCCATGTTAATGGACCCCCTCAACATGGTAGTCTTTCACCCCCCGCATTGAGAAGGAATGTATCAGTAGTTCATGGGGGGGAGAGCGACACAGAAATTTGGGTATGAAATGTTTGACCGCCATGGGGGACCAAAGGATAGCGATTTACGACTGTGGTTGTCATTTACTCTTTCCAGATTCCAAACATGTCACAAAAAAAGTCTGAATTCCTTCATTCCTGACATTGCCAGAGTCCTGATCCTCTTGGTTTTGACAAAGTGAAATACCTCCCAATCGACTACCAAAATTGTGTTTTACAGACTATTCTATTTTCTTAAATTGAGCAGTGGTGAAAGTTAGCTTCCACGCGAAATAACACACTGTGAAATCACCAACTTGTTCTCAACAATAAGGATTGAAAAATGTGTTTGGGTGTCTGACACAGACTTTGGAATGAAATGTGTTGCAGGGGAGAAAGTCAATGAATGCTGTGTGTGCAAAAAGCTCTTGTTAGGACATAACAGAGCTCTGGTTGTACTATGCCTGTAACATGAATATCTTTTTCCCTTGTTTTGACACACAGATTTTATCTCTATGCTATTCCACACCAATCCCTAACGTTGCAAGAAATTTCCTGACTGTCCTGTCATGTACTTTTTGATCCCTGGTGGTTCTTACTAATCTGTGGTGTTTTGCAACTTTTCCATATAGGAACGCAACCTCAACAGAAACAGGAGTCTGATGCGAGGAAAGCCAAGGGTCGTCCTGTACGCGTCTCTAAGGCCAAGGGCCGGACAGAAAAAAAGAAAAGACAGGATGCCAACAATGGTGAAGCAAAACAAGATGACAAACTTGAAAATAGCTCAATGGGATCTTTGTGTTTCTGTGTAAAATGCGGAAAGACATTCAAGAACAGGAAGTCTCTGTGCTTCCACTTTCGCCAGCACAAGGAGCTGGATTCCGGCCTAAAGAACATCTGCCCAGTTTGTGGCAAGCAGTTTAAATTCAAAAACTACCTGCGGTTACACCTCAAAGTCCACTCATCTTTTAAAGAGTTCCAGTGTACCATCTGTGGCAAATTGTTTACCAGGAAGTCCACTTTGAACTGCCATATGAGGACTCACACAGGAGAGAAACCTCATCGGTGTGATGTGTGCGACCGGACATTCAGTTGTTCGGCAAACCTGAAAAGGCATAAGAGGATCCACACGGGAGAAAGGCCTTGGAAATGTCCTCACTGCTTCAAAAGTTTCAAGCAGATCACACATATGAAAGTACATGTCAGACTACACACTGATGGCCCATCATACAGGTGTAGCCCATGCAATTTGACATTCAATCGTTGGTCACTCCTAAGGAGACATTGCCTTGAAGTTCACCCCAATAACGTCAACTCTGTACGGAACCAAGATGTTAAACTCAAACACTGTTCAATCTGCTATAAAGATGTTGCGAGTAGTAGTTTCTCAGTTCATATGTTGTCCCATACTAAACCGCACAAATGTACCCTGTGTACCAAAAGGTTTGCTCAGAAGTCCCAACTGGATACTCATAATCAGATGCACATGGGACAAAGACCATTCAAGTGTAGCCACTGTGAGAAGACTTTCACAAGTGGTCGTGGTTTGAAGATGCATGAGAGTGTTCACCAGGGGAATTCCCCCAAATGTGATGTTTGCCATAAACAATTCCATAACTACAAAAACATGCTGCGTCATAAGCACGATGTGCATTCGAAAATCAAAAGTTTTAAGTGCGAGGTTTGCGGTCGAGCATTTAGTCAGAAAGTAAAAATGGAAGATCACTTGTGGACACACAGGTCAGACAAGCGTTACACCTGCAATATCTGTGGACGAGGCTTCAATGACAAGAGGAACCTCATGTCCCATTTCAAAAAGCAACACCCGGGCAACGTTTGGAATCCTGATCCCAAGACAAGTCAGACACTGGTTCTGTCCAATGACCTACCTCGCCCCACGGAACAGGACCTTGGTCACCCCACACCTCCCCTCCACCCCTCACCACCCATTCAAGCCACAATCCCCAATCACACAGCGCCATGATATGGTCATATTATGACCTCATATCTCGTTCAAGCAGGCACCTATTAACTATGTGCAGAGCGCTTCCATCATTACACCCATATACAAGAGCCCCATATTAATAATAATATCTTTATTTTCCGAAAAAGGCAATTCGTCATTGGTTACATTTCTCCACAGTCTTTACATTGTTTAGTTAATAAATTTCATAGGACATACATTAATTTGAAATTGACAGTTGTTTGGATGTAATGTTGTAACGGACCCCCTCAACATGGTACCTAGTCTCTTAGCGGCTGCATTGAGAAGGCATATTTTTATTTGTGGGTCCTTTGAGGAGAGAGACCATAAGAAACATGAAACAGGAATGTGAAGTTTTACCTTTCTGGTTACCGTCCATGGATGAATGGAGGATATACAGAGATCCAATTGGAGTGTTCTCTATTAATTCAACAGTGAATACAGACATAGACTTCAAAGCGGTCGGTTGGCTGGTGTCCCAGGTGGCTACTTCTACTTCTATTCTGTTTCTTATCTTTTACACTGAAGCTATCATCTTACTTTTTCCCCTTTTCTGTGTTGTCCTGTTTTTGTCATCTTGTTTGCAATTCAGTGGTCATCCCTTATTTCATGCCTCTTGGTACATAACTCCAGGGTCACAAGTTAAACATACTGAGTACTTTTGTACACAAAGTTGGTTTAAAGATCCTGGGTTTTCCTGAACCATTGCTCTATCATGAGTGATGGCCATTGCTTTTTTTTTTGTCATTGTAAATCATCTCTTGGTAGTGTCAATATGTGTTTTAAAAGATATTTATTTTTCAGTGTAAATCATCTCTCTTCTGAATGTGGTTTGATCTGTTCCCTCTTTGAACTAATTCTATTATCTTACTTTCCTCTGGGTTCCTCTATGACCCTTGTGGGGCCCTAAAACCGGCCAGTAGACTTCAAACAATAGTCTTCAGACATATCAACTCAATACCAAATCCCTCTGTTCCATTGTCTCTTATACTTATACTTACACATGATTGAAGTTACATCTTTCCTTTTCACAAGAAGGAAAAATATCTCCTATTACTAAAACTTAGCTTATGTTCCTGGACGGTTCCAAAGCTCATCTCAGCAATCGCTTTTATTCATAGCTACTCGGACACCTGCAGAGGTGAGAGCTCACCGGCTACTTAAATTCTGACTAGCACCTGCCTAAAGTCTTTATTTTCTGGCCAGGTGAAGGCTGGTAACTCTCACCCCTGGACACCTACTCTACACGATTTCTGTCTTCAGTAGGTGGTCATGCCTCTCTCACATTCCTTCGTAGTGAAAGTTTAATGTCGTTCTCCACCACTCGTTGCCTTCTCCGTCACTCCATTAACTCAATGATGTGTCCTAAAATTTCATCCCAATATTTAATATGTCTGAAATTTTTTAAGTCTTTGAAGTTGATGTCATCTAAATAGTATTATTTATTTGTATAGTTACTCAGTGTTAGGCATGATCAGACTTGCATACTGAAGGGTATGTATTGGCTTGATACAGAGTTTTCGTACTTTTTGTCTTACCATTTTGCATCGTGTTGCCTTAGTTGTCCCAATATTCCTTATAGACAAACCTGAGAGAGAAAAATTTTCCCTAATGGGATGAAAAAAGAATTTTGATTTTAATGTTTTATTAATCTTGTCCATGAGGTGATTTTACTTTGGTAGGTGTGATATGTATTTTTTATTGTAAATCATTTTTCTTTGGAGGTCATTTTTTTCTCTTTTTCAACTCTCTCATGAATGAAAACGTTTCCACTTTGCTAAACCTGCAAAACAATAGTCCTGAAGTTTTGGTCGGCACAATAGTTTGAAACTTTTCATGGTTTCTGAACTCTGAGTATAATTTTATGATCTTGTTAATCTCCCTGATATTGATATGACCTTCATGACTGTGTAGCTTGACTTAAAGCTCAATTAAGCAAACAAACATGGTCTATAGTATTCCCTTTAACGCGGGCGGTTAGCGGGTGTCCCTGGAGGGCACTTCTACTTCTGTTTCTTTTCTTTTACACTACACCGAAGCTATCGTCTTACTTTTTCCCCTTTCTGTGATGTCCAGTTTCTTTTGTCTTGTTTGCAACTCAATGCTCATCCCTTATTTCATGTCTTTTGGTACATGACTGCAGGGTCATAAGTTAAACGTACTGATTACTTTTGTTCACAAAGACGGTTTAAAGATCTAATGTACCATTATGCTGTTATATGTGATGGCCATTGCTTATTCTTGTTTGGAGAGATAATATTTTTTGCCATTGTAAATCATCTCTCGGTGGTGTTGATATGTGTTTTTAGAGATGATATTTATTGGTGTAAATCATATCTCTGCTGTTTGTGGTTTAAACTATTCCCTCTTTGAACTAATTCTATCATCTTGCTTTCCTCTGGGCTCCTCTATTATCCATGTGTGTTGTGGAGCCCTAAAACTTCCAACACAAACTGGCATATCTGACAATAATGATATAACTATTAAAATTTCTAATTGAATTAACATGCAATGTTTGCTTTATCTTTTATTTCTTTAAGTGTCTTTGACTGAAACCATGATATTGAATGTGTGATTGAGTTTTTAAGAAAGTATTAACAAATTAACTGCATTTATCATTGACTTGTTTACGAAGCATTGTTTGTTCTAATGGTCAGACAGCAATTGAGCTATAACATTGTAGATTTTTGTGAAATTACAACTTCAAATGTTGAGAATATCATCATGTTTTCTTAGTATAGGACTGAAATAACGTCAGTTGTTGGGTAATTTTTTTGTTGTTTTTTTTTATTAAGTCAATTGTTGGTTTTTTTATGAAGCTATGTAATTGTATGCAATTGTAAATGAATTTATATAAAAAATCATAATTAGAACTGTTGATGAAAGTTTGTAATAAGTTGTTTCACATTTTGTTTTCTTTGTATATGTCAACTCAGGGAATATGAAAATTGTAAACTTTTTTTTGATTATGTAATTGATTTATATAGCGCCAAATCCACAGAGTGCTCTAAAGCGCTTACACTTCATTAATCACCAGTTGGCTATGGTTGGTGTTTATTGATCATGTAGTTGTTGGAACACCATGCAAGGATGCAGGTATCGACCCTCTGTGCTGAACACATGTGAATTGTAGTTTTTGAAGGACTTATTTGGAAGCAATTTGGTTGGTGACTCATAAGTTGTCTGTGCTGTGTAATCTGGATGTGTGTTCAATGGCTTTAATTTTATTAATGCCAACAGTAACAGTACAGCAAGTGGAAACACACTGGACCGACTTTCAGCTGGTTTATTGGAGACAGTTACAATTTACACAGTGTTGTGTTTATAACTTACGGCACGAGACTACATTGCAACTAGCATTTAATTTCCTGACACATAGTAGTATGTATCTCTTATTTCCTGGCTTTTTATCCCTTTTTTTATGTGGTCAGTTGGTGGGTGTCCCTTGTGGGCACTTCTATTTCTATCTTTTACACTGAAGCTATCGTCTCTCTTTTTCTTCTTTTCTGTGATGTCCTATTTTTGTTGTCTTGCTTGCGACTCAGCGGTCATCCCTTGGTTCATGCCTTTTGGTACATACATAACCGCATGATCACAAGTTAAGCGTACTGAGTACTTTAGTACACAAAGGGGGTTTAAAGGTCCTGGGTCTTCCTGAACCATTATGCTGTCTTGAGTGATGGCCATTGTTTATTCTTGTTTGGAGAGATTGTACTTTTAGTCTTTATGTTATAATTCACCTCTCAGTGGTGTTGATATGTGATTTTAGAGATGCTATTTCTTTTTAGTGTAAATCATCTCTCTGCTGTTTGTGGTTTGATCTGTTCCCTCTTTTAACTAATTCTATCATCTTACTT
>JBCIKM010264566.1:9456-21989 GCA_039654465.1 Melibe viridis | reverse complement strand
TCTCTCTCTCTCTCTCTCTCTCTCTCTCTCTCTCTCTCTCTCTCTCTCTCTCTCTCTCTCTCTCTCTCCTCTCCCCCATACCTACATACCTATTCATAAATCACCATCTTGTCAACAAGTTACATCCGAATCATTGCGTGTCAAAGAGTCACAGTCCTTTAGTGCTTGTTTGTGAAATACATTGAACTTGCAATGACACGTGTGTAAAAGTTTATGATTGAAGCCCAATATTAGACGGTAAAGGAGGGAAAAAAACTTTAAAGCGGGGAAAATTTGATTCGAGTCTCTGCGTCTTGAACGTAAGTAAACTTCTGTTTATGATTAAAAAAAAAAAAGAACGCGTAAGTGTAATTCACTTTCGTTGTATGAAATGTTGTCAAAAGTATTTTGATATCATCTTTTGACCTAACCAATTCTTATTGAATGATTTTAGTTTTTTCCATGAAGAAGAATTAAATCAAAACTGAAATAGAGGACGATCAAATAAAATGGTATAGGCATGAGAAAAAAAAAACAACAACAAAGGATAAAGAAAACAGGGAGGTTTGAAGTAGTCTGAGGTGGGAATCAAACCTGAACCCTGTCACAGCACCCATTGCCTGCCTTCTGCCTGGACGGAAAGCATATCCACTGAGCCATCCATGGATACTTGCTACTTGTTACTTGTTACTTGCTCAGCTGGTGAGTGTCCGTTGTTGGACGAAGGCCTTCCTCGCACGTCGCCATCTCTCTCTCTCTGTCCAACGACATCTGCTGTCAGTTTTTGTAGAAAATGTGCTGTTTACCCCCCCCCCCCCACCCCACGCGGGATCCACTATTCTGATCTTACCGTCTACCTGTTGTGGTATCTTTTGTTGACATGCCCTGCCTGTTTCCATCTTAATGTATAATTTGTAGACTCCGGAATGTTTTACAGTTTTGTTTTTCTCCCTGATCAAAATTGAAGTCCTCCTGTCTTTCAGTGTGATTACTAACATTATTCTTTCATGTGCTCTTTGCGCGGTTCTGAGTTCAGTTCTTAGAGAGACATCCATAAAGGCCAGGTTTGCATGTGCAATTTGTGATTGAATTCCCATTGTCCGTCTAACGCCCTCAGTCATAGACCTGTGGTCTTTTACATTCCCAAGTACAATCTCCAGCTCATCGCTCTTTATAAATATTTTAGGCTTGCTCTCTTCAAAGCAATGCACTCATGCCTTGTTGCTATCGATTTCCTTGCTATCAATTTCAATCTTGACTTCGTCTGTTTTTGCAATGGTGCAATCAGCTTTACATCGTAAACAAAACAAGTGATGACGCCGCCAATAACTTTGGCCTGTTCTTTTTGTTGTTCCTTTCATTATAATATTATTCTGTAATACCTCGGGACAAGTTGAATAAGCCTGATAAGGTCTCGCACCCTTGGTGAATAACAATTTTTATTGAGATGGATCTGAGGTGGAATCTGGTTCACTTTTGATGTTGACAATTATTTGCCAGGTTTGGGTTTGTCTTTGTCTTAAAACTTCGTCATCTACTCCTGTCTCTTCCAATTGTTGGGTTTTAGTGTTGTGGTATGGCATTAAAGTGATGTGTATTTCTCTCCTTCCTGTTCTTCCGTTTTGTCAAAGATTCTTGTTTGTTGAAGTTTTAGGTTTAATAATTTGATGGTAATTATTTTATAAGTTTTGCCTTGCTTTCAGTTCATTTTCCAACCAAGGGTTTAAGGGACCTTCAAGTTTAATGACTAACGGGGTAGGACTGGGATCCCAATTCTATCCACCTATCACCAGGGAAGTATCCGACGATGAAAACAAATACCACAACATTGAGCTCCATAAGATAATATTTGATTAGTATCATTATGACCTATGAAATAAAGCGTTGCAGTGTCCCTGGGAGGGACCTCTTATTCCATTTCTTTTCTTTTTAACCGAAGCTGTCACTTATTTTTCCCCCTTTTCTTGTGCATCCTGTTTTGTTGCCTTGTGCCGGTTTGAGTGATCATCCAGTATTTCATGCCTTTTGGTAGATAACTCCAGGGTCGCAAGCTAGAAGAAATGAGTACTTCTGTATACAAAGAGGGTCTAAGGATCCTGGGTCTTCCTGGACCATTATGTTCTTATAGATCGCGGCCATTGTTTATTTTTGTAAGGAGAGATTATATTTTCTGTCATTGTAAATGATTCTTTTCTGGTTTTGGTTTGACCTATTCTCCCTTAGGTTATCAAGCCATTTGCCCCAAAACGGTGCTACTGCCGCTGCTGCTTCTCGTAAGACCAAACGGAGGACCAGCCACAAGCAAGGGGCCTCCCACAACCCCTCAGACTCTGAGGAGGCTGACCAGTTCTCTGAGGATTCTTTAGCCTCGGGTGAGCAAGTAACATAATACAAATCATAGAGCAGTTTCTTGCATCAGCATCACATAACTTTACAAACAGAAAATGTCTGGAATAAAAGTCTGAGGCTAGCTGTTGAGTATTGAATGTTCAATTTAATTCTACAAAGGAATCTTCGGTCTGGCATAAGGCATTAAAAAAATTCATTTGATTGACAAGGAGACTGGATTTTGTACTTTGGTTGTAAGTGTACAAATTTTGGTCAAGAACTTTTACTTTAAAAGAATAATTGGTCCACTGTTTATACATTGGTTATTTTGTTCGTTTGTTCTTATCCTTGCTGTCTGATCTTTGTTGAAAATGGAAGGTGTTCAAAGTTTGATAAAAATTTGTTTATGATGTTAGTGTAATGAAGGTTTTAAAAGAGTAACAAAACTGAGAAAAGTATATGCCTTTGTATGTCATTGCCTGAAAATGAACATTCTTAAAATGTTTTTATACATTCACCTTTTCCTTGCACAGGAAAGCAGTGGTGTGAATTTTGTCAGCTTAATTTCTTCCCCAGGAAACAACTCTTCCCATCCTTCTTCAAGACCTGGTTCTGGTTCTCGAAAGCGGCGAAGACCAACACCCAAATCTCTTCCAGGAGGTCTAGTTAAGCGGAGGCTGAGCAACCAACACCAAGCACTGAGCTCTGAGGAATATGTCACATCTGAGAATGATGGGAGCATTTTTTCTGAAGATTCTCTAGCTGGTAGTAAGCACACTTCAAGAAGAGGAACATTGGACGATGTTGGAAAAGATGCAGCAAAAGAGCAGTTTAATGATGAAGATGGTATAAATAATATTCATGTTGATGGATCTACAGAACAGGAATCATCTTTTGCCGGAACTTCCACATCACTCCCAAAATATTTGGGAACAAATGGTGACCTTGACCTTTCTTCTTCAGTGGATGCATGTGATTCCCAAATAAAAGGACCAATTTCAAAGGAGCCTAAGGAGGAAAGTATGAATGAGAAAAAAATGTCTAAGTCAAGAGGGAGCGCCACAGCACATTTACATCCTGCAAAACAAGGAACGAGCCACCCAGGTTATCCTAATGATGAAGAGGTGAAATTGTCGGTCAGTGGCCAACATCCAAACCAAGATGTCTCCAATTTTCCTGCATCAGAAGGGGAGGGAACCCATGTGTGGAATCTCTCCATCACTCCTGCAGAAGTTTGGACCAACAACATGTGTCTGCCTGTGAATGAAGACGGTTCATCAAGTTGTGAGGATGATGATGCCTCTCACAAGCAAGAGAATAAATTTAGAGAGAAAAGTGCGAAAGAGACACAGCAAGAGAGGTTGACAATGCTACATCAAGAATATGGCTTGCTTGATGATGTGTGTGATAGAAATGATGAATTTTGTGATGCTGAGGATAACACTCAAGTTGAGATGAATGAACCGGAGCCAAATTTTCCAGACAATGAAACCCCTGGGGCAGTAAGGGACTCTTCAAATATTTCATCAAATCTGAAAGGGGACATGACATTTGAGGTGACTCTCAATCGAGATGAAACTAAAGTTGTATATAATGTAGAGAAAACAGAATACAGAATCGACCCTTTGAGAAGTCAGGACCAAGATTCAACTTTACCAGGTGCTATTAATCTCAATGTTTCTGAAACTTGTAATGCAGTCAATAGCGACAGATTTGAATTTTTTACAAGGGACAGGACAGAGATTTTGGGAAACATTCCAACTTCAGATTTGATAGTCACCGA
The DNA here is from genome assembly GCA_039654465.1 of Melibe viridis. Taxonomy (NCBI): domain Eukaryota; kingdom Metazoa; phylum Mollusca; class Gastropoda; order Nudibranchia; family Dendronotidae; genus Melibe; species Melibe viridis. The sequence goes on along the minus strand of JBCIKM010264566.1, from coordinate 17,899 downwards.
AAAGATTGCAAAGAAAGCTCATGCAATGAATTATGAGCTCCAAAAGAAGAATGACAGAACCATGAGGGAGAGCTCAACAGAAAGTCACACAGAAGATGATACCTGGAACTCTTATGTTGTACCTTACTTGGGAGAAGATGACCCTGAAGCAAATCTTAAGCATCCCAAAAGACTTAAGACAGATGAACAAGAATACCTCATAAATAACAGTAAAGAGAAAGAAGATACAGATAGTGAGAACAGGTCACATAAATCTGCTAGAAATTCCTCTAATGAAAATCCTCCTGCCATTGTAAATTGGAGTGAAGGCTATCAAAACTCACTAAGAGGAAATGGGCATTTTAACCACCACACCATTTCATCAGATTACGCCTTGGCAAACGAGGGTTATTACAATATGAAAGAGTTTCCACCTTTTGGTTTGAGACAAAATCAACAAGTCTTGATGCAACTTCATGGAGAAAATCGTGACCATCAGCAATGCATTGAGCAACCTGACAATCTCCATGTTTCCACAGAGGACATGGAGGAAACTTGGTCAAGCCAGAGTGTGAATTCTCCAACTGTGACTGCCTCCTCCGGCCATTTCTCCCTTGTGTCAGATGACCAAGAGACTCTTTTAGCTCAAGATTCCATGGAGGATATCTATTTCAGCCCAAACCAAACTGCTACAAGTATTGATACCTCAACTTTGTATAGACCAAATATAAGTTCTGTTTCATCCGAGTACATCACCCCGCAGCAATCTCCAAGATTGCTTCAGAACTGTCTGTCTCCCGTGTACTCCTGGATAATGCCAGGCAAAAGTCCTGGTCAAGATGAGACTAGGGATAACTTGACCTCAGATGTAGCACAACTTCCTAATGGGCATTTATCTCAGAGAAGTGGGAATAATCAGTCGCCGCTTCCCCTCAGCAATTCAGCCATCAGACACGCTCTGAAAAAGGAAGTGAAGAAAACTATTGCCCGTATACAGAGGCATGTCAGGAGTCTCAGTGATTCTGCAATCAGCTCAGACTTCACTGAGTCAGAATCAGCAAGTGTGTCCCCAAGGTGCAGCTACCTGAAGAGTGCATCTACTTGCCACACTTTGCCCCAAGACCTGACAGACCTCTTTGCTGCACATGCTGAACAGATTGTTTCTCCTTTACAAGATGGTATACTCTTGTCACCAGTATCACCAATTAAAGAGCAGGGAAACCAAAATGCTATGTTTAATCTCAGTACTTATCAGCAAAGTGAGTCAGGAGACAAAAAGCAAACAAATGCTCACTTTGAAAAGCAGAGAGACATTTCAAAAGGGAATCCAACAGAGTCAGCTGGAAAGCACTTACCCAGTTTTAATCATGAAAGCAGAGAACTACAAGATCTTTCTGTTGAGGAATTGCAAGATTTGATCAAGCACATAAGAACAAACCTGGAGTCTCCATATGATATTCTGTCTCTGCCTCGACATCTCGGAAGATTCCCTGAGCGACTCATTGATGCAATTCTAGCTATCTCTGAATACTCCTCCTTCTTGAAACCAGTACAAGGAATTAGGAGGAGGAAGAGGATGTTAGGAAGATTATCACAGTCTATGGATGATTTACATGAATTACAGAGAGCATTTAAAATCCAAGATTTAGAGGAAAGTATTTCTCAAAGAGCAGATGCCATTGTAAACCTATATGGTTCTGAGGCTCATAAATATTCTCCTCAAAGGGATTATCAAAGGCCTCTTGAACTGCATCACTCAACTCCAGAGAGTGTCCTGAGGTCAAAACTTCGGGAAGGGAAGAGGGTTACAACTGATCAGGAATATGAAAATGGCTCAGAAGTAACATTTGCAATAGATATTTCAGATGCCAAAGGATTTCAAACAAATAGTGAGAGTGATATGCTTGTGGATGACAATTGTTTCAGATCTTCAGATGAAAATTCTAATTTCTTTGAGAAAACAGCTGAAGAGCAAATAAAGAAACTGTTCTTAGCTCGAGCACAATTATCTTGTAAGCAAAATTTGACAGGATTGAATGTTGCAGATTCAAAGTCAAATTTGGGAGACAAAGGTATCAATTACTCTCAGTTGAGGACCCTGAAGCAAAAATCTGCATCAGATTCAGATGTGGCACATAAAATAAAAATCATGAACAAGAGAATGAGAGAGGAATTGAAAATGAACAAATCAATTAAATCAGTAAATTGTGCTGATGATATCAGAAAGTATCTTGACAACACTAATGAATCAGATGACAGTATTTTCTATGTGTTTTTAAATAAATCTCAAGACGGAGTTAACACAAATGACAGCAGTGTAAGTCCTAGACAGAATCAGGCAACACCTGGCTATTACGACCTTCATCTCCCCTTGTACAGCAGGTCTGCTGATAGCCTGCACACTAGTAGTGACTTGGATTCATATAAATATATAGGATATCAAGACCCCATGCCTCCTTTATTTGATAGAGCTGCCTCTCTTGATGATATTTCGCATCAAAGAATAAGTCACTCACAAAAAGAAAATGTACAAAGATCCAGATCGGCAGATATTGTTACCAATGAGGCCGTGGATGCTGATGATTCTTCGGAACAAATATTCCCCCCGAGGATTAACCTCATAGCCTCAGAGAGTACTGACATGCTAGAGGACATGGATGCCTATGGAGACACATCTCATGGAAAAGCATCCAGACTCTCTTTGGGATCACAGATATCAAGTGTTGGATTTCAGTACAGGAAAGCATCGCATCCTAGATATTTTCAAGGGTTTGAGCAAGAAGAAAGGAACCAGCTTGAGCAGTTGAGGAATATAAAACTCCTCCAAGACAGTCTGCCATCTCCAAGGGATAGTGAGTCTTCCGAGTACTCCAGTGACAGTTACTTTAGAGGAGAAGTAGAATCAGGGTTACCATACTTTAAGGAATACAAACAAGGATTCCAGCCATTGCAATCTGAAACTAGTTGCCAGACTGAACATGCCATTGCAACCTCATCAATTGGGACAGATACTTCTTTAAGCCCTATTGAAATTCAGGCATCCTATTATAACATTTCTACAGATGATTTAAGCGTTTCTTCCACTGGGAGCAAAGAGAATGACTCTCTTAAGCTGCATCAAACTTCTGGAGTTGAGAGTTGGCATCAAATATCTGAAATCATGAAAGAGACTACAGGTATCCTTCGTAATATTCAATCTCACTCCCCACAAGTCTCTCCTGTGGAGTTAGATACTTCTGACGACAGTGAGACAAGTGAGACAGTTACAGTCAATGGTCAGCCTTTAAGCAGCAGGGGACTATCTCCATGGAAAAAGATGTCAAAACTTGGAGAAACCGTTGGAACTCAGACTGACAATGAAGTCAAATTACCGCTTAATGCAAATGATGCAGATGTTAGCTTTGATGCAGGAAGTATAATGATGTCTCCAGAACTGCAGAAGAAGGTGCTCGAGGACTACATGCAATCACAAGGACTTTGGTCTGGTACAAGTGAAGAGCATGGAGGGCAAGGGAATAATCCGCAGCCTGTATCTTTTGATGACAACAAAGGAAATATGTTTTTGCCTCAAGAAGATCCCATGAATAATGATTCCCTTCATGATATGATGGACCATTCAGATGCCAAATTATCATATTTCAGACTGCCCCAAAATATTGTGAACAATGCCACAATGACTGATGCTAAATCTAGTAGTCAGGCCACATTTGATGCTGGGACTCAAGCAGGACATGCAATTTATGAAACTCAGGGTGAAAAACTTGAACAAGGTCAAGATGAGTCAACCCAAACAGGATCCTCTCTTGAAAATCTTGGAACAGATACTTTTGGGGATAAAACCTTTTCTGTGTCTGACACAAGTAAAAGTTGTGCAACTCAAACTTGTGGCTCTACTGTTTCCTTTGGAATGCAAACATTAAACACAGATGCTCTCAATCTTTTTCCTGGAAAAAGACCTGACCAAAATCTGAGCAAAGAAACCGGTGCTGAAAGCAAGTTCTTGGGGCAAACTGAAATGGTGTCTAATATTGCAAAGGAGAATATGGCAGTACCTTCTGGAAATGTTTCAAAACTGCAAATATCATCAAACACCTCGTCCTTAATCAAGGAAGAGTCTTTTTCTACAGACAACATGTGCAAAGAGGCAAGTCCAGTATCTACAAATACCTGGATGACATCAAAGACTATACCTGACTCTATATCTGCCTGTAGCAGTTCTGATGAAGAAATCATATCTGTTGAAACTTTTGAGATCAGAACCTCTGAGAATGTGGAGGAGGCTAATGAAAGTCTTAAACAGGATCCTGTAACTGAACATGTACATGTTAAATACCCTCAAAGTTCTGATGAGAATATCCTTTCAGTCACAAGGGACAGAAAGGAGAGCTCATCAGCGAGTGAAAACAGCCTGTATGTATCTGTTGACACACACCTGAGTTCTGATGAGGAAATAGTTTCTGTGGATACATTTGACATTCAACAATCTGATGCTCAAACTTTTAACACATTGCAACAAGCTGAACCTCATTGCATTTCTGCAAATCCAGGAATACCCACAAGCACTTTAGATGGTCAAGGCAAAATCCGTCCTTCCAATACAAAAATGTATCTCATCCCTGGTAAAGATACCTCTTGTGATCTTACCACTAATATAATAGAGCAGTCAAAAACCCATCAAAATGGTATGAAAAATATTGACCCAGATGAAATGCCAATGGCTGTAGAGACTCTTGGAAACAATCAATTGATTTTAGAAACTACCAGACCAGATTCCAAGCATAACTACAGCAGTTCTGATGAAGAAATAGTCTCAACAGATACTTTTGTGTTCCAACAGTCAGATTTGCCAAAAGCAAAAGTCTCCCCTTCTCTTGCAAAACCAGACAGCAAAGGCGAGGACGTGTCTTTTGACTATCTTGGTGCTCAGCAACTCCCTGTGAAAAATGCTAGTGCTGTAGAAATGCAGGGAAGTTCTGATGAGGAAGTATTCTCTACCTATACATTTGAGGTCCTGCAAGGAGATTTTGGAGATTTTAACTCACCACCTATAGTTGATCCTCAAACAAGCTCTGATGAAGAAGTATTTTCCACTCAAACCTTTGAAATTGAACAGCCAAGTGTAAAGGAATCACATGTCTCTCAGGTAGCTAACAAACCTATTGTGCCCTATGATGAGCCTTCTGTTGAAGCCTTTAATACCCAAGAACAAAATGTACAGAAACCCAGTAGCTCTTTTGGAGTACAAGAGACTTCAGATAAAGAAGTGTTAATCGACACTCTCAGAATGCAAAATGAAGACTTGAAAAAATGGAGTACCCTTTCTCAGGGAGACACACATAATATCAGCTCTGATGAAGAAGTGGTCTCTGTTGAAACTATTGAAATACAAAAACCTACTGGGCCACCATCTTTTAACCCTCTTGCAAATGAGCATGAGGTAGATTTCTCAAATCAACATAAACTAGAACATGAGATAGATATCTTGAAAAACAGCCAGGACTCTGCTGGAGAAAAGCCAAAGCTTTATCACTTGGCAAAAGATGAATTTGTGGCCAAAACTTTTGAAATAACTCCTGAAATAAAGGAAATTATTGCAAAAGATGTCATGAAACCAGAGACTTTTTCATGTGATTACAAATTACAAAACCAAACTCAGTCTTTTGTCCAGCAGCAAGATCATAAATCCTCATTGCGCAACAACATGATGAGAGATGAAGATGTGGAGGTCAGAATGTTACCAAGAGATGATATAAAAGAAAACTCTACAGCACAAAATCCTGCAGGGGAAGCATACAGAGAGAATGGTTATGATTTGGAAATTTCCAGAGAACCTGAAAAAGGCAATGAAACTGTTTACTCTGAGACATACCATCTTGCTACCAACTTGACAGAAAAGAAACCATTCGCCCTTGAATCCAAATCTATCTTGAAAAATGCTCCATCTTCTTCTTGGGAACATAAGAGTCCTGAGTTACTGGCCCTACCTCAGTCCCAAGAAATTATCATCCCTCGACAAATACCGACAATCGAGAGTGAAATTCCCAACTTGAATCCAAGACAGGATGACAGAAAGAGCAGTGATTCTGACGAGGAACAAAGTATAACAGAGACAATGACATATCCGTCAAGTATTACCAACCTCAGTAAGCCAGATTCAAGGGTGAAACTCTTAGCTGCGCAGTCTACAGTTGTGAGTGTTAAAAAGTCTCCAGACTCAAAGAAACAGAAAATGACAGAAGATCCCAATGATTCTGAAACCTTCCAGGATACTTCAAGCTTGCATATAAGGCCAGAGAATCATTATGAAAATGATGAAGATAAGCTGAAGATAAAAGATGATGAAGGAAGTGCAACCATGAGACAAAACAAACTTGATCAGAGTAGCAGCTCAGAGGAGGAAACAGAAATTGTAGAAGTTTTTCAGGTACCTTTGCACATGGTGGATGAGGCTAGTGTTTTCACTTCAGACAGTGTCCAGCATTTAGAGTTCGATGGGAATGTGAGCCAAGCTGATGACATTAAAACTGAAAAACATGCATTGCCAAGTAAAGTCAAGGACGATGAGGGTAAAACTAATCTGGTTAAAAGTGATAGACTGTACTCTCAGCCTAACGATTCACAGACAAGTTCTTTGCCACCCAGTCATAACCCAGTCTCTGGTTCTCCAGATGATCCTGCAGATACCAGCTCAGACGAAGAGCAAACCTACACTGAAAAAGTCACACTGTCCATTAAGGATTCTTCAGAGCATGTCAATGATGATGATCAGATCCAACCACATCATTTGCCCAAAGTTGCATTGAAGAGCAATCTTCCTCAAATGAAATATGGTGAAGGAGATAGTAAGAGATCAACAGGGAATGCCATTGATGTGAGCTCCGATGAAGAGCAGACAATTACAGAGAGAGCTACAATTTCTATTAGAGATTCCTCAATGCACATTGATGTTGAAAATGAACAGGACAAAACAAATTTTCTACCAGAAACTACTGTCAGTAGCAAAATCCTACCTCAAACTCCACTTGATGAAGATAACAGAAAGAAACCTTTGGAAAATCCAGGGGATAGCAGTTCAGAAGAAGAACAGACTTTTACAGAGAATGTTACACTACACATTCAGGCTTTCTCAACTCATGTTCTTGAGGATGAATCAAACCATAAACATATGCCTGAGGACTTACAAAGATCAACAGAAAGTGCTGCTGACACCAGTTCTAAGGGAGAGCACAGCTTGGAAGGAAGAATTATGATACCCATTCAATTTTCTTCATCACATTCTAAAGATGATGAACAGAAGCAAACAAATCATTTCCCTGATACTGAAAGTAAGAAAGATGGTGACGGTGTGTCAAGTGATGGAGAGGCCTGCAAGGGATCAATTGAGATCACTGCTAATGACAGCTCAGATGAAGAGCAAGTGTTTACTGAATTAGTCACACTGTCCTTCCAGGATTCTTCTGTGTACCTTATTGAGGATGAAAAGAAGAAAACAAATCCTCCTTTTGATCCTGAAAGTAGCAAAGATCTGAGTCAAATTTCTTCTGGTAAAAAAGATAGTGACATCACCTCAGAAAAAGAGCAAACATTCATAGAAAATGTCACACCATCCATTCAGGTTTCCTCTTCAAATGCTGCTGCTGATAAACCAAATCAAGGATATCATTTAGCAGACACTGGAAGCAAGAAACATGCAATAGAAACACCACCTCATGTGGAGGAGGACAAAGAAAAGTCTATGGGAAAAGCTACTGACAGTAGCTCAGAAGACGAGCAAACCTTTACTGAAAGACATACATTTTCTGTTCAGGAGTCCTCAATACATTTTGCTGAAGATGAACAGAACCGAACAAAATATTGTCATAGTACTGAAACTAGTAGGCATCTACATGCCATTCCAGATGAAAAAGTGGACCATGCAAGGTCAGTGAAGAGTGCCGTTGATAGCAACACAAACAGAGCCCAGAAATCTTTAGAAAATGTCCCAATTCCGATTCAGGAATCCTCATTGCATTTTGTTCACAATGAACCTTACCAAGCACATCACCAACAGAGCAGAAATCTTCATCAAATACCAGCTGATGAAGAAGACTATGAAAGATGTCTGGAGAAATCTACAGAGACTAGCTCAGAAGACGAGCAGATCTTTACTGAAAGAGTCACATTGTCCATTCAGGATTCTTCACTGTATCTTGTTGATGATGAGCATAATCAAGAAAACTATCCAGGTATTACTGAAAGTAGCAAAATTGTAAATCAAGTTCCATCTGAGGAAGAGGATGATGAGGGTAGAAATGCAAGGTCAGTGAAGAGTGCCATTGATAGCAACTCAGATAGAGCACAGAAATCTTTAGAAAATGTCACAATTCCGATTCAGGAATCCTCATTGTATTTTGTTCACAATGAACCTTACCAAGCACATCACCAACAGAGCAGAAATCTTCATCAAATACCAGCTGATGAAGAA
>JBCIKM010264457.1:0-12001 GCA_039654465.1 Melibe viridis | reverse complement strand
ATAGATAGATAGATAGATAGAGAGAGAGAGAGAGAGAGAGAGAGAGAGAGAGAGAGAGAGAGAGAGAGAGAGAGATAAATAGGGGGGGGGGAGAGTACTAAGGGTGAGAAATTGGTTAGATGGCAAACTCATGCAATGTGGCGAAGCGTGATATTTGGCGGTGACGCCTGTCCGAGACTCAAGTTGCATTTAATCACACATGAGATGAAAGACAAAACAAAACAAAAACCAACAAAACAACAAAGATATTGTGCATGACTTTTTTTCTTCTTATCCCTGTTATCAAGTTATCATCTGAAGCGAATTTATCTGTTTGAGATAAGAAGACTCCAGTTTGATATTGGATATACTGTTTGTGTCAACTTCCTTATAACTCTAAATCAGATATTAAGTTTTAACATGGTGATATGAACAGGATAAAGGCCGTTTAGAGCATTTTTTTTAAAGTCTAGCATTTGATTACAATTGTTTGTCGTCATATGATTAATGTGAAACATTAAATTACTTATTTTGGCATCAATATGACATCCGCTATTTATGGCTCAGATGCTAAAGCAAAATGTGTAAAACAAAAACAAAACAAACACAAACAACAAAAACATAACAACAAAAAATACTACGAGACACATTGTGATAAAAGACAAAGAAAGTTAATTTCAATTTCTGTTTTGTTTCTTTGTTGTAGGTTGTTGTTGTTTTTCGTTTAGGTCTTTTTGTTTGCTTGCTTTGTTTTGTTTTTTCCTTTCTTTTTGTCTCTCCTCCCATAGCTACAGTCGTTATAATGCTTATCCTTTCGACGTTTTCAGGAAGCTCAAGTCCAAAACCAACACGCTCCACTTGAACCTGTTCCTGGCGTTCATCCTGCGTGCCTGCATGTCTTTCCTGATCCGCCTCCTGTTCGTGGACGGCCTTGGGCTGGAAAAGGACCTGGGCAAGACCAAGAGCGGCATCTACTACTTCAAGGAAGAAGGCTCGGTGAGGAAGCTTAATATATTAAATCAGCGTGACCGTTCCCGCAGCTAGCACAACCCGGCAAAGCGTCCTGTGTGAGCAAGACTATGTTAAGCTGGAGTAGATTCTTTACCGGAGTTACGCTGCGCTCAATGCTCATAGGAATACAAAATTATGTTATCTAAGTGAGCAAGGGGAATGAAACAGGTGAAACTGATGCCCCACAGACAGAATTTTATATTACGCTTAATGCTGTTTGAAAATATACAAAATGTATTACAATAATAAGGCATTCATAGGGTCCACATCCTTTTTGGGCATTTGAATGGATAAGTTAAGATGATATAACATTGTCTGGATGTCTACATTTTTTTCGTCGATTTTCACCAATCTGTACTTCCTGAAAGCTATATTTCAATTGCGCAGGTTTATTGCACATTGATGATTCATGTACCAAATAACACAGGAGTTTGGCTGAACCCGGAAATGATATTGCATTAAAAACAAAGGTCTCCCGAGACTTTCACACACATACACACACACACACACACACACACACACACACACACACACACACACGAACACACACACACGCACGCACGCACGCACACACACACGGAATAACAACAAAAACTTGATGAAAAAAATGAAAGAATTGGTCATCCTTAAATCCTTAAAATGGAGCAAAAAGCTTGGGTTTTAACCCAGATAGAAAGCTTTTCCTTTAGTCATCTACTCATCAAGGAGAATGATGAGTCTGGGGCGATTCTCATAATCGGGCATTGTGGAGCCGTGGGGCGACAGGAGGCTTGAATTCTCGCTCTTATCCCTGGTAATCCTGCTGTTTATTCGCTCTTAATGTCAGGATCTCACCCCCAACCCCAACCCCTACTTCCTTCCTGACAGATTATGTCAGGAAACGCCATTCATTTGCCGAGTTTTATCGCAGAGTTATCAAGGTATCACAGAGACTAAAGCTCATCGTTGAGCGAGCAGAGGACTTCACTTTCAGGCAACGGAAATCTAAAATGGGCGAGACGCCGTCGGGGAATCTTGTAATTATTGTTTGAGGAGAGAGAAAAATGGAAAATAAATTCAAAAGCCCCAAAACTATTTCAGGTGAAGAAAGCTTATTCACTGACATAATGATTTATCCTTCCAACCCCCCCCCCCCAAAAAAAAAAAACACAAAAAACAAACAAACAAAAAACAAACAAACAAACAAAAAACCCCAAAACACCCCCCTCTAAAACAAAGAAAAAAACCAGAAAAAAAAGAATAAAACCAATACTCTATTAATCAATGATAAATCAGACGATGGAAGTCTCTCTGATGTAAACACAATACAAACAACAAGGACACAATCCCTTGAATCGATATTAAATGGGTGACAGTTAAGATTCAGTTAATGACCTCCCAAAGAATTAACCGGTCCAAAATCAATTGCATTATTTATTAGCACGCTCATTATTTTCCCTAGGATTTTTCATAGTGAGCAATACGTTTAATGCAAAACATGGACAAGTAATTTGGAATCACATAATAGGAACGTGGCAGAGAAGTACGGTGCTTACCTCTCAAGCGAAAAGCCCCGGGTTCGAATCGCATAAATGGCGAAAATAGTTCCAGTCAATATGTGGTCGGTTAAACCTTAAATGAGTACTGCTAAGCCTGGTAGTATAATAATCAACACAATGAGAGAGGGGTAGTAGGCTTTTAAAGACAAAAAAACCTGACAAAGACAGCGACGTTTCAACCAAAGGTCTTCGTCGGGCACAGTACACATAACAAAGAGAAAGACGGTCACATTTATCAAGAAAAGACGAAAAGACAGAGAATGTCAAGCACAGAGGGAGGAGAAAGAGCCTAGTGGATCAAAGAAAGGAAGAAGTGTGGATTAAGGTGAGATATACGAAAATGGAAGAAAAAGGAGTATGAAAGGTGCTAAGAAAGTAGGGCAAAATAATAAATGCACCAAAGATATTTATGCTATACAGGATAATAACCAAAACCGATAAAACTGAATGAACTCGTAATCCAAATAAAGGAGGCAAACAAAAGAAACTAAAAGAAGAAATATATAAAAATTGAAGAAGAAAAAAATATATGTAGGAAAAACAAAATGACAATAAATGAAACAATTAAAGCAACAATAAAAGAAAGCTTCTCTGTAGGTCTTGAGCGTGCCTAATCAGATCGTAGGACGTCCTGTGTTTTGCATAAAGTTACTCACACCAAGAAATGTCGTCGGTTGGCTGGTGGCATGGAGATACAGAAACCTATTAAATCGAAAAGCCTCGGTTTCATGTCCCATGAAAGGCAAATTTGACGGGCCGTTTTTACGTTCGGAAGCCATTCCATGGTGCTTCGTAGGTGGAATCAAGCACCTAGCCCAATCGGAGATGGACGATAAACTTGCATGTATCTTGTGCTCGTTGCGCTTTTAAAAGAATCATTTGCAGTTAAAAATTGAAAAAAGTAGGCCGTAAAGCCGCTGTCCGGGCAAAATTATAAAAATAATCCCTACCACTGTGTGCTGGATGGCTTAGTTGATAAGACTTCAGATTTCTACGCTGAAGAGTGGTAGGCGCCACAAAGTCGTGCCATTGGGTAAGTCGCTTTATCTTACTCACTTTATCCTATCGGAAGTGGATGTAAAGCTCGCTGATCTCACAGGTTATAGACAGCATAACGTTATCTTTGTGTTCAAAAATGTGTTATATGATCGTTGCCTTCCAGGGATGTAATGGTATTGTGAAGCGCCATGAGACCTCGGCAAATGGCGCTATACGATTGTGCTATTTTTTTTTCATTTTTAATTCATTTATTTTTTTTATTATTTTATTTATTTATTTTATTTATTTATTTTTAGAAAACTCCACAAAGAAAAAAATAATCGTTTGTGTTAAGAGTTGAACAGAGGTCATTATTCTCTACCTAGTGAAGCAATTGGACTGAATTTTATAACCTAGCTGTCTGTGGATTTTCATATCCAGATGCAATTTAGTTATAAATATATCACGTGTCCCTGTGCACCAATACTACGGTAGGTTTGTGGTGGATGGAGGGAGCGGGGGGGGGGGGGGGTAGTCGGTGGGAGGGGGGAAGTCACTAAGTATCTACCGTACAAAAAAAATCACAGAACTGGAAAGAGAAAAACACCGCATACCGATGTGATCTTGTTTAAAGATGAAAGGGCATACCTACGGCAATTTCCCCCGATATCAGTCTGGCAATCAGTTTTACCTCCTCTCCCGCAACGGCCGTACATGTTTCCTTATATCTTTACGTCTACTATATATATATATATATATATTATATGTCGTTCTAAGTCATGACAATTATCTACGTGATAGAGACTCGTTTCTCCTATTTCCATTCGAATTTGAACATAATCTGTAATCTTGTGCTTTTTGGAATTCTTTTGAAATGCACTACGACTACTCATCACCTACTTGTTTCCTCCTTCAATACTGTAAAATCTCAATGAATTTGCGTGAGCACCAGTACAGGAGCTTTTGGGATCTTCATTGCGGGACAGTAACAAAAAAAAATTATAAAAAATCAAATTAAGATATAAATTTATATATATACATATAAAAAAACAAAGAGGATTTAATGTCTCATTGTGCTGTTGATATTTGTTTTCAGACAGGATATTTATCTTTTGTGTAAATCATCTTTCTGCTATTTGTGGTTTGATCTGTTCTCCTTTTGAAATAGTTCTATATATATATATATATATATTGTTGTTCTATTCAGGAAAGAGCGTGTTGAATTATTATTCGTTTGAAAAAAGTTAGCACTCTCGATTAAGAACCAAGATAGCAGTTGCCGAGTTTGGCAATTGAAATAAACTAACCATGTTACACTTCCTCCTCCTCTTATTCTTCCTCCTCTTCTTCCTCCTCCTCTTCCTCCTCTTCTTCCTCCTCTTCCTCCTCCCCCTCCTCATCCCCCTCCTTCCTATTTTTCTTCTTATGCCTCTCCGTCCTCATTTTCTTTCAAATTTGGCTAAGAATCGAAAAGTGTACTAGCTCTGATTGGCGATTATTTTGGTGCTAATCACAAAAAATCTAGACCCCGATATTTGAGAGTTATCATTTTTAATGTCAAATTTTGTCTTTTAATTAAATTTGACTTGAAAACAGTGACTAAAATTATCGTGACATGGCATCAGAAAACAATATCATAGCCCTAGTTTAGACATTTTGTCTTCCAATTTCAAAAGAGTATCGCAAATCAACATCAATAACTGTTTTTAATTTTGCAATTAACAACAACAACAACAACAATAACAACAACAACAGCATCAAAGAATGTTAGACCTTGCCTGTTGCTTATTTTTTGTTCTCGCCATCTGCAAAAAGAATTGGCATAAAAGTCAATCTGCAGTCTGCAACCAAGGTATCATTTTCCTGTGTGTATTGCAATCTTTTCAAGATCCAAAATAAACAGATTAGAATTGCTGGTATTTTTCTTTGTCTTTGGGAGTAGTTTGAGTGCAAAAACTTTGGGGAAAGAGAAGTGGTGTTGTGAGGTATTATTTTCGTTTCTTAAAGATGAAATAAGTTCATCTGTCGCCGCGGGTTGTTATGGCTTGGCTTTCCATGATGAAGCTTTAGGCCAAGTGATTCAATTTATCTTGGTCGGAGTGAAGTTCCCCGACTACCGCAATGTCCTTCCTGCTGCTTAACTTGATATTCGGTTTTTGGATGCAATTCTACAACTTATTTTCCAGGTGGGTTTTTTTTTCCATTTTCACTTTCATGAATGTATTTGACATTGCATTCTGAGCCCTTTGTTTTAGAGATAATTTTTACAAACAGACGCTTAAAGAATCTACTAAAACAGACAATAAATTGATAACAGGCTGACTTTAATTGCATTATCTTCGGGAAACATGAGGCTTGGGTGTGTTCTTACTTTTTGCAACAATTATATAAAATATGAAATGACATCATAGTCAAAGGACACATTAGGAACTGTTGCTATGTTACATTTATTGTTGCAGGTGGTTGTAGTGAGCATTTCTAATTCTGTTTTTCCTCTTTTACACTAAAGCTATCGTCCTACTTTTCCCCCTTTTCTGTAATGTAGGTACTGTTTTTGTTCATTTTTTTATTGCATCCCTTCTTTCATGCCTTTTGGTACATAACTGTAGGGTTAAAAGTTAAACGGACTGAGTACATAAAAAACAAAGAGGATTTAAAGTCTCATTGTGCTGTTGATATTTGTTTTCAGACAGGATATTTATCTTTTGTGTAAATCATCTTTCTGCTATTTGTGGTTTGATCTGTTCTCCTTTTGAAATAGTTCTATTATCGGCTCCTTACTTTCCTCTCGGCTCCTTTATGACCTTTGTGTGTTGTGGGGCCCTAAAACTAAGAATAAACAGCAACAAAAATAACTTATATCTTTTATATCGTTATTATTGTTATATCTATTATGATAGGTGTCCCTGTCTTTCGGTCTTTGCAAGAATTCCTATCATCACTAACGTGATGCGTATGTCATTTCTCTATCGAACGGAAAAGAATTTACTCTGATTCATTTTCAACAACGGTGTGTTAGAGTTTCAACTTTCAACTAGACAAACGATTGAAAGTGGGCAACATTACTTAAGAAACAATAAAGCCTGTGAACGTTGAAACGAAGGGCGTGCTGCGTTTAAACAGAACACTGTTAAACAACACATTGTTAAACTGGGCACCCAAACAATATGCTATGCTATTTCTACCCATTCCTAGTATCGTCTTCATGTGTCTTCTTTGGCCCCGTCTCTAAAAAATATCGGACTCATATTGCAAAGACATTCTTTTAACTTTCACCCCTGTGAGAGCCATTGTAGCACATTTACAATGCGGAGCTGCATTACAGTTGACCTGTGAATTATCCCAACCTTCCCATAGGGCAGACTCCACGGAATATATTTTCCCGAAAGATTTGTTAAATAGGATTTCCCTTTAAATTCTAAGGTTTGTACATCAAAGTGACTATTCGTCCACATTCTAATATTATTTCAAGGGATTTGATTGGCTGCACGTTATCACTGTGCATTATGGGCAAAACCTTTGAGAGAAGGGAGACATACAAATACAAATAACCTGTCAATTCTTTGATTAATCACCACCTATGTACTTTAGGTGTTCAACAAGCTAAAATTGTATTTGTTTACAAACCAATATATATATATGCTTTTCGTAAGTCTGTTAAGCAAAATGTATCGGACAGTGTGCACGGCTAGTGCCAAGACTATCCACCAATGTGGACGGATAGCATCTGCTTATGTACACATTTATTTACAGTGGTTTACATACCACGAAGACTCAACTTACAGCAGCCTTTATTTTGGCTTTAATTCATATTTTTCACCATACAACATTTGGTTTGCTTCCTGTCCCCAGCACTGGGAGTGTCGATTGATCCAGACTATTTTCCTGTACGCCATTTGTGTCAGCCAGATGTGGATTTTTGTGGAGGGCCTCTACCTCCATATGCTCATCTACAAGACCATCACTACTGACCGCAACGGGGTCAAGATTTATACTATACTTGGATGGGGTCAGTGAAACGGATTATACACGAATTTATAATATCTTTATATTATCATTCCTAACAATCCACTAGATGAAAAGAATAAATGGCTGCGTCGTCGTTTTTCGTTGTTTTTCTCCGCTGGTTCTTAACGCCACCCATACCTGTTGGTTGTCCTCCCGGAAGTCGACCATTGTGTTGGAGTTCTGCCGAATCTCCAAACAGATTGGCTGGCATCCAACGATGCTTTTTGCGGGGTAGCTTGAATATGTCATGGTTATTTGATATATAGTTGTAGGAGAGAAGCCCTTGTGTGTAATGGACCATAGAAGATCTGGGCTCATCATGATGTGGACGTTGGCCACTTTGTGTGTGCAATTTTTACTTGTACAACATAAAAGATGTTTGCGTTTCACTATTGTCTCTGCTAGGGTGAAAACCTGTTTGCTCTTTCAAATATCATCATCATAATTTGACGCTTCCCGTGGGAAATGATATATACGGTCTTGATGGTGAGAGCTCTGAAAATCTCAATACAGAAACGTAGAAAAAAAGATACAATTAATATTTTCTCACAAAATACGTCTGGACGAACGTAACAAGATCCATCAGAGATCAACTGTTGCATCTCCTGGTCTGAAGTTTGAAACAAGATATCCTAGATTACGGCGATTCATTATGAGCTAACACTACCAAGTGAAATGACTTTTTTCTCTATTTTTTTGTTTTTTGTTTTTTTGTTTGTTTGTTTTTGTTTTTTGTTTATTTGGTGGGGGGGGGGTGTTTAACAATATGAATCCATTCCATGATTCTTTTTCCTGATTATGTATCTGTATGGAATTTTTAAACTGAGCAATATATTTCTTTTCTTTTTCATGAACAAAACAAAGCGTGTTCTCAAATGTTTCACGGATACACAGGGAATATTTCATTACGGCTGTCTTTGGGACAGATATTTTCTTGGGCAATTTCACAAACAAACCTCCATATGGATTCTACTTTACTCTGATGGAGTCCAAAAATGGGAGAATTTCTTAAAGAAATTTCTTGCTTTCCTATTTTAAATTTTATAAATTGTCTAGGTCTAATGGAAAATTGAAATGCTTTACCTACGACTTTAAAGTTTAGTAAACCCTTCCATTAGTCCTGTTTTCTTTCTTCTTTGTTTTGCATCACTCATGATTGTTTACTTAAGTTCTAACAGATTGTATTTTTGTCTTTTTTGTCATCCAGTGCTCCCTTGTTTCATCATTGTGCCATGGGTAATCGTCAAATATACGACAGACAACAACTTGTAAGTAAGAAAACCACTCAAAATCGGATTGTGCTAGTTCTAAAAACAGGTTCCCATTCTCAACAACAAAATCGTCATGAGATTTCGAAACAAATCTTTACTTTTGTTGCGCACTGTTGGTATTAAACATTTTGTTTAGTAATTTTATCATGTTATTTTGGAAAACAAACAAACGGCTTTTGTATCCTAACAATGTACGTCAGATCAAGCAAAACCCCATCCACTTATCCAATTAAAAGAAAGGACAGTTGCGCAAAACGTCACCTCTTCTGCCTCATGTCTTAAAAAGAAAGTTCCCTATAAATATTCTCCGTGAAAATCTATGGCAAGTTAAGTCATATCTGCTCTTTTAATTTATCAATCACCTTGCTTTCCTTTCGGGCGCCTCTCTGATCCGCAAGTGTCGCGGTACCCTAAAACCAACAAAAACAAGGAAACATCCATTCTTCTTGCTTTCTCTGTCGTTATCGATATGATTTTAGACTTGTGACTTAACTCGAATTATTGATTTAGATCTTAACCATTTTAAATGCGGGGTGTAATGTTCGTTTCAAGTACCATTTTGTGGCCCTCCTCCGTTCCCATTACCACAGCAAAAAACCAATAAAACAAAAATCAAACACACATACACAAAAAACAACAACAACAAAAACAAACAAACAAAAAACCAACAACAAAATTAAACAAACAAACAAAATAAAACCATTCAAATGATCTTATTGGATAAAAAATACACCATTCTGTTTTCCCCTCATTTTACAAGAAATAAAGATAACTATTGACGTTTCCGTTCTCATGTCCTCCCACAACGCCAATGCAAACACGGTAACCTCGGGGTCAGGCTGGTCTTTGAAGCCCGAGGAAAAAAAATAGTTATGGATGTGCAACCGAAATGATTTGCCCTCCTGTTAACCACCCCCCCCCTCCCCCGACCCCTTCCCCCCAACAAATTAGATTTACGACCAAATCCCCTTTTTTCTAATCTCATTTTTCACCGGACCACTGCAAACTCGCAGAGGCTGTTGACACACCCGGCTATCAAGCGATGTTTTATTGCCGTTGACCCCTTTTGACCACGATTTGAAATAGATTCATAATAGCTTTGAAAATACTATTGCACAAAATTACAAATGAATCGGAGGAAGAAGCTAACACACTTTTCAGTTGATACAATCTTGCAGGATAATAAAAATAGCGAGACGATTAACGGCAATATTTGCAACATTATCTCCTGTGTAGTTGCATGTCAGAGATTATTTTTTGATCATTCTTAATGTCACTAAGAGGGCCCAAGATTGTCTTCTCTTCCTACTTTTCCCTTCGGAGCTTCTGTGCCCCAAATGTGTCGTGTCGCCCGAAAAGGAGAAAGTAGATAATCGGCACTATTTATTTCAACAGATTAGATTTCCGGATTTAATTACATGATCAAATTTTCTTTTGTAATGAAAAAAAGTATCAATAGCGGTTTTTTGTGTCCTTTAACCTGTATCAATAAATATCTTATTGTTTTGATGTTATTACCAATACAACAAAAACTCCTTCCAAAGCCCCAATTTCTGCTCAAAATGACCGTAGAGATGTCATTATAAAATGCCCAGCTTCCTCAAAATAGCATCCAGCAGTTTTGACATTCTCATGACACAAAAAATCCATCTTTAAAATAAAACCGGACGGGGTTATTTGATATGGCAGAGAATATATGACTGGCTACTCAACTACCCACCCCCCCCCACACACACACACACACGGCCGAAAAGAAACAAAAGAAAAAGCAAAAAAAAAAAACACAATAAAACCCAACAACAAACAAACAAACAATATACTAAATATAAGACAAACTAAAGACTTCGCCGATCCAAAAGTGTATCGGTTATGCAAGACGCCCACCTAAATATACATTTTGTTCACACCTCCCACCTAATGTTTATAGTTTGACTGAAATATCCCGAGAAGTAATTTTTCAATATAGAAAGCTCTATACAAGTAATAAAAAAATTACTACGTACACCCTTAAAATATTATGTGACAATTATAGTTGAATTACACAAATACGTACAACTTAAGAATATTATAACACTTTTCTCACTCTGATTAACACCGTTGTCATGGAAAACAAGCGATGAGTTTAACACCCGATAAATTCCATAAATGCACGATCGTTTCAGCCAATCAAATGAAGGAAGTTTATTGGTAGTGATGTGGACTACATTTCATGTAAACAATCTAGCAAACTACTGAGATTTAATCATCGTCCATTATCAGTGTCTCATCAACGCATCGATATCGTTATAAAAGTTATAAAAAATTATAAAAGTTTCTAAATAATAATTTTGGTATTTTGATAAAACAAAACCAACGAGCTCACACCAAGCAACTGACAGCAGCGGTACTTATTCAAGCGAGTTTCATCAGCGGTCATCTCTCGTCGTCAAGCACCACGTCATTCGACGCAAGAATGTTATTGTGAAGCGTAGTGATACCAACTAAAATTTAATTAACCACGAAGTGATTTGTCTAGGAATCCACAGTTTCAAAAAATCTGTAGAATAAATTTAGAATGTTTTTTTTCATCGTCTATAATTGTATATTGGTTGAGGAAAGGTGTTATAATATTGTTTTAGACCTTTAACACGCAATAAACTTTCTACTATATATTATGGTAAAAAATGTCTCAAATGGAAAGGTGGGTGAATCAAAACAATTCCTCCCCTGTCAACACTGAACGAGGAAAGTTTGCAATGAAATAGCTCATACTGTATATAATTCACAGACGAAGGTTCTTTTAGGCAATGACGATTCCCTAGATTTAATGGATTTTAGAGACAAAATTAATAAAGGCAGAAAATTCAGACGCCCTGTGGTAAATCGGCTCATTGGTCTTTCTCAATGAGCAGATACCACCAACGGCAACGGCAACTTTTGTTTGGCTTCAGATCGAGTAATATGGATCGCTCAATACGTCACGCAAGAATAGACACGGTGGACTGATCATATGGCTGTCTTCATTTCTTGTGAGCCAAGGTTTTCCTAGCTCCTTGGAGCTTAATCCCGACACTCCTTAGGCGGTATGAAGGGATATGTATAACAAAACAAAATAATATAGCATAAATTAGGTGGGTGCTTGACTTTGTCTCACATTTTTTTTTTGGGGGGGGGGGGGGGGGGGGGGGGGGTTTGTAGGGGTGGTTGCCCCCCCCCCCCCCCCCCCTTCTTTCCCAA
>JBCIKM010264347.1:0-12001 GCA_039654465.1 Melibe viridis | reverse complement strand
AGTAAGGTAGATATTAGATAAATACTAATAAATGGCATGCAATTTTGTTTTAAAATTCTCCAGGATGTGTATTATAAAATAGGTACTCTACATTTTACTTTACAAGAGTTAATAGTTCTAAATAAATAATTTACTTCATGTGTTCTTTAAAAATTCGCACACTCGTTGGCATAAATGACTTTCTGTGTTCTTTCTGTTTTTGTTTTGACCGATCTTAGCCGCCCACTTCTCTCTTGCACAATTATGTGTTTTGAGAGATGATATTTATTTTTTAGTGTAAATCATCTCTCTACTGTTTGTGGTTTGAGCTATTCCCTCTTTTAACTAATTCTATCATCTTACTTTCCTCTGGGCCCCTCTATGACCCTCGTGTGTTGTGGGGCCCTAAAACCTCCAATAAACAAACAAACAAATTTTTTTATATTTCGTTGTTTTTATTGGGTTTTTTTTTGTTTTTGTTTTTTTTACTGAATAAATACCAAAATAGGGTATAATGTGTTTGTTCTTGTTAATAAAACTCACAACTTAGATCTTAATTTCAGACCTGCCAACTGTCCTGGATTTTTCTGGCTATCTGCTGGCTGGATTTTTTCTTTGTAATAATTTTTCTATAGCCCCCACTCAACATTATCATCTTATCTAAACATACTTGTCTCTAAAGAACACAACCCCTCTATGTCTCACTACCATGGCAATGACAATACTACAAGGGGTGTGTGTGTGTGGTAGGCTGTCACTTTCATTTCCCTCCATGAGTTGTGAGAGTTGATCCCCTGCTGTCAGTTGTCAACACAGGGTTTTTCTTTTGTTGGAATTTTCACAGTTAAAAGCATTCCTAATTTTGGGTGTGGGAAAATGGCAGCTATGAGAATGATTTCACCTGTTGCTGAAGCAAGATTTTGAAATATAAGTTTCAAGCTTTTGTATGCTTTTTAAAAGCCTAGTGTTGTGAAAATATGAGAAAATGGTATAAGCACAGTGCGAAGATGAGTCAAAGCCATAGAAAGAAAGAAAAAACAGAAGAGAGATGTCAACCTGTACGAAAAATCTGAATTTTGTATGAATTTTTAAAGCAAATGCTAAAATATGATCATAGGGGGGAAAATACGAATGGACTATTCTCTCCATCTCTAGATCTAGTGAGGGTGTTTAAGTGGTTTTACAAGTTTCTCTTCATCATTTTCTTATATGGGCCGTTTCTTCCAATTGAAGAAAGATGTTCATTGTTGAATTCAAACAAGAGGTTGCCTCAATATTTCTCTTATAAATATAATTTTTCTACTGTTTGATAAAAAGATGTGATCTACAGAGATGCCAACCAGTACGACAAATACAAATTTTCGAAACAAATACAAAAATACGATCATGGGGTGAAAAATACGACTTTTCAGTATCCCTCTGAGTCTGTGATCACGCATCCCGAAAATTGGTTGGGAGCTCCTTCAAATATCCGGTAAACTCTGTGTTGTTTCGTGTACTTGGTAGCCTATTGGATATCGCTTCTCAGAACGTTGTTCCTGAACTGACTATTAAGTATTATAGTAGTCACACCATATAGATATAATAAAAAAGGAGGCTGAATACTATCACATTATCGTAGCCGTCGCCCAGGCCATATGAAAGATTCTTTCAGGGTTCCCACCAGGTCAGGAATTTTATTTTGGAGAAATTAAACAAAAACAAGAGGGGAAAATGCAGTCATATTTGGGGAAAAGAGCAAAAAGGTGCTCATCTTCCGCAGTCACAATTTCAACGGCCCGTAAAGATCGCAAATGCGTCCAGTGGGCCAAAAATTCAGCAACTCACACGGCTTTTTTCGAGTCTTGGGAGAACCGACGATGCCACTCTGGCTGAAAGGCAATTAATTAATGAGCGGGTGTAACATAGAAGAGATGTGATGTAAAATGTTGTTATTGGATATTCTGGGCGTTAAGTCATCTGTTGGTGGATAAACATTTTTTTTAAAAATACGCATTTTTGATCTAGAAAATACACATATTTGAAATACTAGGTTGGCATCTCTAGATCTATCCCTAACTCAACAAAGAAACAAAGATCTCTATTTTAGATCTTATTGGTTGACTCGATTTCAGTTTGATATACAATTTGCTTTGATGCTTTTTATGGGGTGATGAGTAATTGTTGACTCCTAATTACTATTTTCTGCTTCTGAGGGTTGGCAGCCCTGTAGGCCCCAAGTTTGATTCACTCCTTCAGCGACTTAAAACCTTCTTGGGCTTTTTTTTTTTTTTTTTTTTCATTTTTCTTTCAATGGCTTTGACTCATCTTGGCACTGCATATTGTATTTTCTATTATTTTCATCTGTTTCCAGTGTCAGCTTCTACTTTATTCTTAGTGTCATGAAAAGAGGGTCTCAAACTACTGAAAATAACCCCTGATTTTAAAGAGTTGCCTTTTTGCAGGTTGGCAACTCTGCCTAAGGGTCAGGTTTTTTGTTTTGTTTTTTTGAATTCCTTTAAATTATGATTTTATCTTCCATTTTAAAATGTTTTTCTGGTTTTTAGCAGTCCTCTTTTATAAAGAGGTATTAATTATGAAAGTTATATCTTATGGTTTTATATTTTATATCTTCTATTATTTTAGTACCAAAGTGGGCAGAGCAATGTTGCAAATCAGCTGATCCAGTCTCCACAAACTCTCATAGCTTCCTCTGGCTCAGGACTCCAAGTGGTGAATGCTGGAAGTGCAAGTAATGGCAATCAAGTGCAGCTGATAGCTCAACCTTCCATCAATCAGACCAATATTGGTCAACCACAGGTATTTTTTTTGTGTGTTTATCAATCACATCTTGACACTTTCTCATTGGAGTCGCATGACCCCATTGACTGCCCTGCCCTGCCCTGCTTACTGCATACCTGCCAAACATCCAAAAGATTGAAAGAATGTCATGATTTTTTTTTTCATGAAATTGAACAGATCAAGATTTTATGATTTGTCCCGTTCAATTCACGATTTTTTGCTCTATCTGCACTGCTGTACTGGACACTGATGATTTTTCGAAAAATTAAGACGAAGCCAAAAATTACTATTCAGGAACCTACAGCTCTAAGTAAATTGAACAGAGATGCTTTTTCTTGTGTAGGCTGTACCCTTATATTATCCTTCATTTAAATACTTAATTCAACATCGATTATCGAGTATTTACTATAGTGTTGATCATTACTGCCAGCTAATGTCTATTGGAGCGGATTGACTTCCTAGCTGAATCAAAACAGCGAGATCAATAGTGCTGAGCTACTGCAAAATCCCATTGTGTCTTCGTCAGCAATGGGTGTTGTAAATAATAGTTCAACAGTGTATAAGGTTGAGCTTCATTTTTCATTTCTGTTGTCAGCTTTGTTACGATCTTCATCAGTAATAAATAAAAAATCCGGAGCAAATGTTTGGAATCTATCAAAATCATGAGAAAATTTATTGGAAAATCACAAAATAAAAGACCCGCAGTTTGAAATGTTTGGATTAAAGGGGTTTTAACAAACCACAATAAACATTGATTCTAAATGGAAAGAGGCACTTAAAAAGTTTTAAGAGGAACAAGTCAAAACGATATCGACTGACTATCTATCAAGAATTATTTAACAGTGTTGGACACTTGTTCGGCTATTAGCCTCAGTAAAAAAAAAAAAAATGATTTTTCAGAATTCTTTCAGTTAAACTAAAAGTTAGTTTTCAATATTGGGGACAGAGCAAAATAAAGTATAGAAGGTTACCTTAAGAACCACAGAATGAGAATACCAGGAATGGAAATACAAACAGACATAACATCTGTACTTTAAGGCCTGCTGTGGGTTTTGATTGCTTTTTCTATGGAAATTTAAGAAATAGATATATGCTGATTTACTTAATTCGCGCGTTACAAATGCCTTTCTGATTTTAAAAAAAAAAAATTAAGATTTTTTGCTCATCTTGTCCCGATTTTTCCTTCTTAGGGGTGGCATGTATGTTACAGACATCTTGACACCATTCCACTCAAACTATGGCAGGGGGGGGGGGGGGGGGGCAAGACACACAGGGTTGTCCATACTTCTACATCTTTACATTAACATTCTTGCTACCCCATTCTCTGCCTTATACAGGGATGGCGCCTGTTCCATTTTTTCTGGAAGCTCCAGGTTTTTTCCTAGCCCAAAAAATCAGAGAAAAAAAAAAATCCCAAAAAAATTGCACCAGGACAGATTTTTATCACTTCAATTTTTTGTGATCTGGCTTTCCGTGGCTTTAGCTTTACTGGAGGCTACATCCGGAGCAGTAGAGGAGGGTATCACAAATGTACTTGGTCAACTTATTGTCGTTCGATACTTGGCATGAAAGCAGTTGAAGTTAATGATCGCAACTATCAATAAATGCATATGAGTATCAATCTTGACCTGCGATGTTGTTGAATGGATTCAATCTCAGTTTGTAGTGTAACTTAGACCCTGTGTCTCTCAGTTCGCTACCACTGCCTAGAATGCCCATTTGGAATGGCTGAACAAGAGAAACCTCAAATTTGTTTCAAAATAATGCTTTTTGGTTGTGAAATGTCGAGGAGATCAGTTCTCGGATGCACGAGATATTTATGTAACTCGGTCTTGGTTCATTTTCATCAGCTGATCACAGTTTATATTGTGGAAAGTTAGATGATAATATCTTTAAAAATCAGTAGTTTAGGCTGAATTTAATTAAAATCTGAAATGAAACAGGCATTTTTCTTATTTTATATCTCCTAAAATACGGTGTTTCTGACTCTGACTTCTAGTCTGAATTAATTAGACAATGCGATGATTTTCATGAAGATTGTCAATTTTCTCGCAAAATTTTGGGACAGTTTATAGATACTTTAAACCAACTAATTTCCACAGTTATTTAAACAATGTTTTCTTTTAAAAGGACCACACTTCCACTACATACTGAGTCTATTCCTTTAAAAATCTAACATTGCCTTGAGCAGACATTTACTATTTCTGCCACCTGGTGAGTTCCTGATAACTTATAATTTAACCTTTCATAGCAGGCTGAAAATTTTTGGCATTAGGTGGGGCTCTGCTTTCCGTCTCTGTGGTACCACCATTCAGTTAATTGGGGCAAAAGGCGCAATGTATGCTAAAATCTGCAATAAAATAATGGTTTTCGAATAGGGTAGAAGTTGCCCAGAATATGACCAGATGGCTGTTTTTTAAGAGTATTTTCACATTTTTTTTCTGGGGGAGTATGCCCCTGGACCCCCCGAGATGGCCTCCCGCCTTTGGCATTCAGATCTAGTGCTTTCAGCACTTGGTTCCAGTTTTTATTAAGCATAGGGTATATGGTGCAGGTATATCAAATGATAAGTCACAAATCAATATATGTCAAAAAGAATTGTGTCTTGGGGACTTGGTTCCAGTTTTTATTAAGCATAGGGTATATGGTACAGGTATATCAAATGATACGTCACAAATCAATGTATGTCAAAAAGAATTGTGTCTTGGGGCAGTTGGGTTTGGTTTTTTTTCGCTTTCGAGGGGGGAGGGGGGGGGTGGATTGCGTATGTATCAATGGTGTTGGGGGTGGGGGAAAGTTCAGCGGTTTTTTCGGTGACTAGTTCCATCCCTGTTTGATGCTCGTAAAACTGCTAACAGCAGTATGGGGTTATTGGAAGTGGCTTCAACCTTGCAAAATTGAAATGGATTAAATGTACCTACTTCAATTTCCAGAAATGAATTATGCTGACTGCCAAATCCTATGTATTCCCACTAAAATAACATGTCGGTTTAATTACAATACTGCCTGAGTTGGCTTCAAACTTTAAGTAAATGAAAAAGAATATGAACCCGATGCTCTCTTCTCCATGAAGTTGCTGACTGGGACTGTTGTCACTTGTAGAGAGCTTTGCTGTCACTTTTACCTTTAGATTTTCCTCCCTTTCCCTTGTCTGCATTTTGCATGTGAAAGGAACGGGCTGTGCATAGTGTTCAGTTTTGGGTGTGTAGATCTTCAGTCTTCGTCTGGTTCTTGTGGTGGACAGTTGTGTGGTGTCTTTGTGTTTGTCAAAATGTAGTCAGCCCATCCCCTTTTGGTAACATGACCGGGATTTTTTCAATATTAGAGGTGACAGGCTGCAGCCTTTTATTTGTCCGTGAGAGGACTCAAACCCCACGCCCTTGTGCTCTACTGCAGAGTGAAACGGAAATCACCACAGAGTATACCTTCTCCTAAACCCGACTACGACTATCTGTTATTGAATATATTATTTAGTAGTACTTTGTTGTAAAAAGTGCTCTGGTTACTCGATACTGATATCCATTTCCAAGCACCTGATTTGATAGTGGATAATAACTAAAACATTGTTTACTGTTTTGGGGATTGTTTTTCTGAGATAATTTGATTGCTTTGATCACATTTGACACTCTTTTTCTAATAAACTTAGGAAAACTGCTATCTATGAATGGTTTGTTTGTTGGCTTTTTTTTTTTTGGGGGGGGGGGGGGAGGGGTTGTTTTGTTTTTTGTGTTTTTTGTTTTGACATGTAAGTTTGGTGTACCCCTCAGTTTGTGCTTTCCCTCTGAAACAGTTTTTCAATTCCCACCTATGATCTTTAGTCACCACATTACTTTTCTTCAAGCATCAGTTGTTCTCTTAGTAAGCTTGACCTCGGATAGAGTGCATGTGTGTTATGAGAAAAAGAGTTCAACTCGGTTGAAAATCTTTTCCTCAAGTTTCAGTGTTGGCTTTGTATTTTGGGTCAATGATGATGAAACTGGAAGTCAATTGTGAAAGGTTGATATTTGATACCACAACCAGCAAACATATTCGTTTCAGTTAAATTCCCCATTGAGATACAATAAAAGTTGTTTTTAGTGTGATTAATTCTGATTCAATGCAAGCAATATTGAGTTATTATATTCTTAATTTAAGGAGGGTTTTGTTTTGTTTCTTACATAGAAGTTAACCATTGTTTACCTTGATTAAATAGATTGTAAAGACTTTTTAAAATATGAATTTTCATTGTTTGGTGAATAGTTTTGTCTTACAATTTTGTCTTTTTCCTCATAGATCAATCAAAATGCACTGATGAACCTGATTGGTGGTCCTGGAATGCTGCCTGGTGCTGCTAACCAGTTGTCAAATATTGTGCCAGGACACAATATTCTTGTCAATGGGCAAATGTTGAATATCAGTCAGATTGGTGGCCTGACAGCAATACCACAACTTCAGCTTCAGTCCAACAATGTCACAGACACAACCAGTGCTGCTGGCATTAGTGCAGGAGGTCAAACCAGCCAATTGCATGCCACGAATCAGCAACAAGTTTTCATTCAGCAACACCAGAATGGTCAGCAACAGATTGTGCTGCAGCCCAGAGGGAAGACCCCATCTCCATCTCCGTCTCTCATATCTGATAATTGCCAAAGAATCAACCATCAAGGAAAAATTGTCGGCTCTTCTGGTCCAAACACAAACTCTGCCTCCTCAACTCCAGTTCTTACCCCTACCCCATCTACCCCAACTCCAACGCCAACCCCAGACAACGTCTTCGATGATCTCTGTGGAAGTGGGACCAAAACAAGCCATGGTAACCATAGTAACATATTAGAACAAGCCCTCAAAATGTCCAGTATTGATTTTGATTCCATATATGGTGATGACTTTCATACAGATGGGTCTGATAGCCAGAGTACACCTTCTTTAGTCCCTCCCAAGCAAAGTGCTCCAAGCGCTCCAAGCTTTTCCTTTTCTGAAGTAAAAACATTGCCAACTGTGAAGTCTAAAACTAAGGCAACAAAATCAAAGCAACAAAAGCAAGTGAACCCAATTATTAGTGTGACAGTTAGTAGCAGTTTACATCACAACACAGCACCTGAGCAGGTGAATCCAACTATGCAAAGCCAAAGGGTCAGTTTGACACCTCAGCAAAAGTTAATCACGCCCTCCGGCCAAGTGTACATAGTATCTGCGGATGGTCAGCAATTACTTTTGCAACAGCAATCATCGAATTCTCAGTCTGCAGTTACTGCAAAGCAGACACGTCAACAGTTGTCCTCAGCATCTCATCATCCTACAGGGAAAAGTTTAAGACCAAACATCAATATTCCAGCTACTGGCCAGGCCCAGGTATGGCATAAAACTTCCGGAGATTCCAGCTCCCTTGGAGCTCAAACCCAACTGAAAACAAATCAAAATCAAACAATGATGGGATCAGAATTGACCAAACCCAATTTTGTGAAGCATTCAAATAATCCTATCTTTGCCAAGGCTGGTGCAGGTTTCATGAAAAATGCCATTCCTGTGTCTTCTTCTCAAACTGTTTCTCAAGTCTCACCTGGTTTATCCAGCCAGGCACAGGTTGTTCAAATGAAAAACCAACAGATCTCAACTCTGGCTGGAAAATTTATAAAGCAAGAGCCAGTCGCTGTGATTAAAAAAGAACCAGTTGATTCTAAACCCACAGTATCCATTGATTACAGTCAGACTTCAATTAGCACCCCTCAAACAACAAGTTCTTCTTCTAATTGTTCTCCACTCATTATAAGTACTTCCTCTACCATTTCTTCAACTGTATTTGCTACCTCTACACATGCAACTTCCATTATGAGCACAGTGGCTTCTAAGGCTTTACCTTGTTTGCAGTCCTCTAGTAAAGCCATAAACTCTTCAGTTACTGCTAGACCTAATTTTTCTCATGGAGACAGTGTTCCACAAGGGAGTACATCTGGATCTTCTCAAAGCAGCGGAAAGCATTTGGTAAGTGTAAAAATAAAATATATGGTGTTTGA
The DNA here is from genome assembly GCA_039654465.1 of Melibe viridis. Lineage (NCBI taxonomy): Eukaryota > Metazoa > Mollusca > Gastropoda > Nudibranchia > Dendronotidae > Melibe > Melibe viridis. The sequence continues at coordinate 3,248 of JBCIKM010264347.1, read as the reverse complement.
CATTATCTTTAGTGTAACTTGTCAAATTTCCTGCAACACCCAAGTCTGTAATTCAGTTTCTTTCTAGACAGAACGATAGACAATATTAGTAATGTGTGTACTCTGAACAGCACTTAAAAGAAGAGCAGTCTGATATCAACCATGTTTGTTTTTTTGGTTTTTTTTTCAATTATGTTACATTGTATGACAGGTCAAAGTATCTAGGACATTTTAACCTACCCTTTTTCTTGAGATTAACAGAAGAAGAAAGACTGATGAGAATGTGTAACTTACATCAGAAACTGCCTCAATTAATGATTAACAAGTGAAGTGCTTCTCAAGCTCACATTAATCAAACTTATAATTGTACCAATCTCTCTTCAAAAGAACTTTCTCCTTCCAATTTGGTTCTGAATGGTAATTTGGGAGTTGATTGTAAATAACTTAAGGCAAGGCTAGCAACAGCCAAATATTCGCTTAGAATACAAGGCAGGCCATGTAAAAATCAACCTTTGTTCACAAAAAATATTGATAAAAGTTGTTTTAAAGTGTAAACCCCTTTCATTGTAAACATAGCTGCCTAAAGTTGTGTTACGATTTTGGCCTTAGTATGGGAAAAATATGATTTTTCAATTTTCTGCATCTGCAGATTTATAAACCAACAGAATTGCCTCATTTGATCCGCTCCAAATAGTATTTCACTGAGTTTTCAATTTTATTTCGCCAAATTGTTAATTGTTTATATGTTTGTAAGTGTAGAGTGTGTTCTTTTCAGTGTGTAGTGTGTTAGCATGCCTATTCACTCTCAGTAGAGAGCAGGTTCTGAGTAGTCGCTCTTCCCTTTGAGCATTTTACAGTTGAAAACATCTTTTTACTATTTTTGAGGACTGTTTTTCCTGGCCCTCATTAACATCTCCCTAAGTTTTATGATCTAAATGGCTTTATATGTGCCATTTACATCCCAATTTCTAATCAGTGAATGAAAACTCTTTCTCATTATCAGCTTTCCTCTTACATGTTTAACCGGTTGCATTAGGCATGTGTCCAGCAGACCTATAAATCTTCAGTCAATTGACTGATTTTCATCCAAAAATAATCACGTCGTTGCAGTTCAGCTCATGAAGCTTACTATTTGTCTTTTCATCGGAATTTGTCAATTCCCTTCCCACGCTCATATCCCTCTTCCTAGAAACCACTTTCACCATTATTCTCACTGAAATCGTCTTTTTTAAACACTATAATTAATAGGTATGTATGCTTGTAGTGCAAGTTGGTGCAAACCGTGCTGGGCACCTCTAGCTCTCTGCAGAGCCCTAACTGTCGGCATGTCGCACACACACAGACTTCCGAGAAGTCGCAGTCACATTCATGTTCAATGAGAGCATCATTAGGCCAACGCCCAGTTTTTCCGTCAAGTCATCTGAATTAGTAATAACAGAGAGTGACTGAATAAAAGAAGATTTGGACTGACTTTGCCAAAAAATGATTATGCGAATAACTTTCAATGCGAAGATGATTGGCCCCGATAGACTTGATAGCACTGGGCACCGTAAGTGAGAGGCAGTGGTGAGAGTGAGGAGGTAAACAAACCTCGACAATAATTTTCTGCTCGCTGTTTGCTGATGGTAGTTATTGATGCCTAAAACTATCCAAGGATTTGTTAAAATTCAGACGCTGCTGGTTACAAAATCAAGACCATTATGGTGACATTTTACTAAGCTGTATTGATTAAGAACATTCCCTTGGTAAATCACCTGCTGATAATCTTGCTGCCGGAGGCTTATAACGGTAGAGCTGACCGGAAGGGAATTCGTCATGCTCAATCAAAGATTCTGATACACATTTAGTTTGAAACAAAATAAATTTATGGAGCTTCTGCAGAAAATGCCCCCAACCAATAAATCACCTTTTCCCAGAAATAATGGTGGGGAACACACACCTTGAATTAAATGACTGTGAAGATAGTAATTGTATGAATACAGTGTCTGATCATGATTGGACCGCCTCGGTAGTGTAATGTTTAGCACACTGGACCGGCAATCCAGAGATCCGTAGTTTGAGTCCCAGCCGCGGAGGTTGATTTTTTTAAGCAATTTATTTTTCTGTATTTATTTACCTTTCTCTATGGCTTTGTCTTGTTCTCCTCTCGACACCGTATTCATACAATTGCTATTTTCAAAATCACCTTTTCCCACTTGACACCAAGAGTGGATAAATCAGGTAGGCCTACCTACATTTTTTTTTTCACATAATTTTTTAAAACTTCTAGCAACGTTGGTTGTCTTTATTATTATTATTATTATTATTTTAAAATGCCAATATACCGATACTGACATTTTATTTGGAGCAAAGCTTACCTTCTTACTTGTTATTTTTAAGCACCTCTATTAGTTTAGAATGGGTCATGATTTTTGGGTTGCAGGAAAGTTCAGTCAATTTTTCAAATGGTCATTTACAGGTCTGGTCCAGTGAGATGGAGACAGACATTCCAGACACTCAACTATGAAACTTTGCTGATTTTCACCACTATTGCTCTCTAACTTATTGACCCTCTTGATACACAGTGGTACCATCCTAAGCTGAAATGCATAAAAGGGATATTAAGTAGTGGGGTGCTGATGGTTTTTTTGTTGTTCTTCTTTCAAGTATATGGGGTTGTTTATTTGGCTGGTTTGTTGCTGCTGTTTTTATTGGTTTTTTATTCGATCAAAACAAGAGATAATAATAATCGTAATTATATATTATAATGATTTTAATGTCATGTACCTGTTTGCTTGAAATACCAAAGGTTCCCTTCTAAAATGTTAGGAAATAAGGCCAATTGTTTTGTGTTTTTTTTTTTTTATCCCAAAAGTTTGTGTAAAACAAAAATCAAAAGCTGAAATTATTACAAACACCTGAAGCTGAAGGACGATCTACATCTCATTTTACAAAAAACAGTTTTTTATTCTTTCTGTCTAAAAATTTTAAACAATAGCTTCTAAACAACTGGCTATCATTCTATAACCATGCATTGTGAAACTTCCTCGCCATCATTTTTTGTAATATAATGTTTTCTAGAGTTTCGAAGTACTGCAGATTTTCTGTGATGGTCACAGAATGACCCACACAATTATGTGGCTAGAGATTTATTGCAAATGCGCCCATGAGAAAACTTGCCAGATGAGTAGATTGCCTTATAGCTGCTGTTGATAGAGTCTCTCTCTCTCTCTCTCTCTCTCTCTCTCTCTCTCTCTCTCTCTCTCTCTCTCTCTCTCTCTCTCTCTCTC
>JBCIKM010264238.1:0-12002 GCA_039654465.1 Melibe viridis | reverse complement strand
TCTCTCTCTCTCTCTCTCTCTCTCTCTCTCTCTCTCTCTCTCTCTCTCTCTGTCTGTCTGTCTGTCTGTCTGTCTCTATCTCTTCCTCTCTCCCCCTTCATCTCACTCCCCTTCTCCCCCTCTCCCTCTCCCTCAGAAAATGAAACACACCTTACATATTCACAGAGACAGTGATGGAGGTTATTGTTGACAATCTTCTTTCTTAACTTTCAAAGTATAAAAAGTTGGAACATGGAAACTGAAAACGAGCTTTGTTAAATGAAAAAAAAAAAGAAAACGAAAACCAAACAAAACCAAAAACAATAGAAATAGCAGTAATAGATATACTTAAAGCTGTCTTATGAAACGGACAAATCTCACTATGAACTATTAAGGTAACCGCTCTATAAACAGGAAGAGTCATGTTAGAATATTTTAGTGTGATCAATGTGTCCCCCCCAAAAAAAAACAAACAAAAACAAAAACCAAAAAACAAACAACTAACTTTTTTCCCCATCTATCTGTTATACGACTTGGACATCAGTCTTTAGTTTAAAACTTAAAAAAAAAAATTCTTCTTCTCCGTTCCATAATAATATATAGTGACTGACTCGCCTGAGAGGAGTGTGGGAATTAATTTTGAATACTTGCACGGGCAGCGCCCTTGTAGCCTACAATCCTTTTCCGCTGTTCTGACAGTGGCCAGGCGAATCGGTGCCGTGGCAGGTCCTGGGTTCGATTTCCTCCTCCAACGTCTTCCTGTTTTTTTTCCTTTCTCTCTATGGCTTTGACTCACCTCGGCACTGTGTCTATACTATTTGCTATTCATTTTCATCTACCCTTTTCGGTTTAGAACGGCCAAAGGTTCCTTCACATGCACGAGTACACGAGTACACGCGGGACTTGCACGTTATCGCCCATCCTCCAGAGGACTGAGTACTCGCTCTTCCCTACTAAGTTTTAGGGAAATGCATCTAATCGAAACACGACCCATCATATTTGGCTGTTGGCAGATGCACGCTCTGAAAGAATAGCTTGTTAAAAAAAAAGAAAAAAGGAAAAAGCCAAACAAACAAAAACAAACAAAATCCAACCAGCACACACACAAACAAAACACAAACAAACATCCCAAACAACAACAACAACTACAATTGGAACCCAACAACAACACAACAACCACCACCACAACCACAGCCACGACCACAACCACCAAAACCACCACCACAACCACCACCACCACCACCACCACCAACAAAAAAAACCAGCCTTGACTGTGGCTCTGTGAAAATGAAAGAAGACTGATGAGTAGATGTGGTACCGAATAAAAATCCACAATTTCTTTCCTTCTTTCTTTCTTTCCTTCTTTCTTTCTTTTCTTCTTTCTTTCTTTTAACATTTTCTTTTTGCCGTAGTTGCTGTTGATCTGACTGTTGACGACGAATGTGCTACTTTGATGATAAATACGACCATCACCCTTTGTGTGTTCATTTGTTTATATATTATTTGATTTGACCGAAGGCGTGGGTCATAAATGGCTACAAATCAGGTGTCGATAAGGAAGAAAAGTAATGGAACGACGATTGTGATGATGTGATAAATATGATGATAAATATGGTGATCGTGATGATAATGATGATGATGATGATGATGATGATGATGATGATGATGATGATGATGATGATGATGATGATGGTGGTGGTGGTAGGGGTGATGGTAGTGATGATGATGATGATGATGATGATGATGATGGTGATGATGATGATGATGATGATGATGATGACGATGACGTCGATGCTGTTGCTGCTGCTGGTGATGATGAGGGTGATGATGATGATGATGATGATGATGATGATGATGATGATGATGATGATGATGAGGGTGATGCTGATGAGGGTGATGATGTTGATATGATGTTGCTGATAAAGGTGATGGTTACAATGTTGTGATGCTATGATGTTGCTGGCACGTCATGGTGAAGCTTTGAAGACTATTGAAGTGACGAAGATTGTGGTGATCAAGAATGTATTCTGTGTGATAACAGCAATGACAAGTCAAAATAGGCGTAACTGAGATCCTGCCACAATGATGGCTATAAGAGCAAATTGTATTGATAGGCACATTGACAGTTGGCTCAGTGGATAGGCTCGCTATCCTGACAGTGGCCAGGCGATGGGTGCCGTGGCAGATGCTGGGTTTGATTCCCTCTTCGAACTACTTCCAACCTTCCTGTTTTTTTCACTTTTCTTTCTATGGCAGTAACTTATCTCGACACTGTGTCTATACCATTTTCTCCAATTGTCTTCTGTTTCCAGTGGCAGCTCTCACTCTATTATTCAGAATGATGGTAGAGAGATGGTTGTGACGGCAAAGATGATTATCATGGGGATGGTGGAAATGAAGTTGTTGATAATGGTGATTGCAATTCATATTTGATAACGGTGGTCATCTTTGCGTTTTTGACAGGTGGTGGTAGCATATCTTTTAGATTGTGGTAGTTTTTGGATGGCGTCCATTGCTTAATGGTGAACAGAACTTGCTAAAATAGTACGAGAGTCGAGCAATCACGAGCATGGCTGGGGCTAGTATCACAATGAAGGCCGACGCATGAGATAAGCCACTGGCTCCGCAGTCCCATGTATTACCTGTTACCTATCTCCTTCGTGACTTGAGTCACATCAGATGTTCTCCACTCTTGTCTGTTGGCTGCTGCTCTCCTTGCCTCATTCCAGGTCTTCCATCCAGCTTTCCTTCTTTCCTGCACCACCATTCTTCGCCATGTTGTTTTTAGCCGTCCTTGTTTTCGTTTTCCCTCAGGTGTCCAGGACAGGGCAATATTAGTCATTTTTGGGATCTTGTCTCAGGATATGACCGATGAATTTCCACCTTCTAAGCTGAATTTCTGTACTTAGTGGTTTTATTACTGTTTTCTCTTATATTTCTTTGTCACTTTGTCTTGCCATTTGATTTTTAGAATTCTTCTAAAGCATTTGTTGTTAAGCATCAACATTGTCATCTTTTTGTTGTTGATTTTCCATGTTTCGCATCCACAGAGAAGGCTTGTTGAACTGTTTGGTATAATCTGACCATTGTTCTTGCCTTAATTTTGTTAGACTTCCATATGTTGCGAAGTTGTGTGAAAGCACTCCATGCTTTGCCAGTTCTATTTTCCATGTCCTGTGTTCCTCATCCTTCTTTTGATATTGTAGCTCAAAGATGTGTGAATTAGTCACATGTATAGCCACTGGCAACATGTGCTGTTGTGTTGATGTGTATGGAAGGCACTTAACCACACTTAACTGATCCTATCGGAGATGAATGTAAAATCAGAGCCCTCCCCCCGGCTGTAAATAAGACCATCGTATCTCTTAAAAAATATTGTAACACGCCTAATTGGCCTTTTGTTTGTCCTTGTATCATATTGTGGTTTGGGTAGCAAATTGTGGTATAGCACCGCAAACCCTGAAATATGAGTTCAATCTTGTGCAATCATTGGACAATCAATGACATGAAATCACGGTGACTGTCAAATAACCCATCGTCTCTCTCATTTGCTTGGTGGAAAATAAGTGTATAACACTAAGTACCCTTTTGAAGCTAACGGTTTTAAGACGATTTTCTCAAAATGTGAATTTTGCACTTGTGATAATATGCTTCTTAACCCGCGATATATTGGTTATCTGCGTGAGAAATGCTTAGAGTATGGTTGTGGCCATGAAAAATGGCGATATAGATTTCCATATTTCCGTTAAAATTTAGCACTGTTACCTATAAATATGGCATATCATCCCTCTGTTTTTTTAAAATGCGCCTTTAGAATTTAAATGCAATTTCTTCAATTAATTATATTTTTAAACGTAATTGACAACTAGATGATAAGACGTGTGTGTAATTGGAAGAAATCCACCAGATCCCGAGGATTTTTTTCTTTCTTTCTTTCTCTTTTTTCAAGACAGATATCAGCCGCAAAAGAAAAATCAAACAAAACCCAAACCCAGCAAACCTAAGAGCAGGAGCATGGATATAAACGGCCCAAGTCTTGCAACAGAGCAGACTTTTTCCCAAGCCAAATCCCAACAGAAAAAGAATCGTGTTGCTGATATTCAGTCAAAAGAGGTTGATAACTTTGGTGGAAATGGGAAAAAGAAGGAACCGGCGTTCAAAAGTGACAGCAACCCTAAAAAAGAAAACCCAGACGATAGTAACAGATTATTATCATCGAGTTCTTCGCTTAAATCAAAGAAACGTAAAAAACGGGAAAAACCGGAAGATGAGATTGATGCCATTGTCGCGGCCATAGAATCAGTTTGTGAAATTCCCAGAAAATCGCCAAAATCCTCATCGTCATCAAATGAGATAAAAAGTACGCAACAAAAACAGAAGCATGTTTCTCTGACGAAGAACCCAACAGAAAGCGGGGGAACTCTGGCAGCTTCTAAGAGAGATGGCGTTGAGCGTCAGCAAATGCAGCAAAACCACGTGGACGTAAATATGAGTGCAGCATTGGAAAATTGCCACGAAGGTGGTAGCAACAAGAAACTGAATTACGCACAAGATGTCAATCTTATTCAAGAGAAAGGGCAACATCTGGAGAGCAGCGATGTGGAATCTAGTTCTTCCGAGAGAAGAAAAACGAAGAAAAAAGTGTTGAAATTGCCTGAAGGAATTGAGGATGAAATAAGATCGCAGACCATTGAAATGCAGTCAGATGAGAAAGGACTTGGATCAGAGACAAAGACTTGTGGTATAGGCTTGGAAACTCAACCTGAGCCCACCAGCAACAACACTGACGTTGGTAATGAGCTTGAAGGTAGGACAACAGAAAGGAATTACAATCAGCTTGTTCTTTCTCCCACAGGATCAAGCAGGAAAAGGAAGAAGGAGATTCCAAGAGACCTACCCAGGCCTGACAGTTGTCCAGGGCAGGAATATCCCCAAAAGTTATACGAAAAAAGTCTCCAAGGTAAAAAGAAATTTGCTTCTGAGCACGTCAATTTTAGCAATGGAAATAGAAGTTTGAGCGGGAAGGAGCAGCAACCTTTAACTTCAGAATCTAGACCGCAGACTCTGGACAAAAGGAAGAAAAACAAAGCGTTTTCGAAGATGCAAGGTGATTCTGGTGTTGCTTTGGTTAGATACAAACAAGGAACAGGATCACGGTCTGAAGGAAAAGATACGTGTAATGAAAGTGAGACAACACTGCATAACAAAGAGCCAGTTTTTGAGCAGATCTGCGATGCCGGATCCACTACTTCCACTTATAAAAGGAAGAGAAACAAGGAAGGAAAACCGCGTATACAAGCTCCAGAGAATGAATATGTAAAGAAAACAGTAAACGACGTTTTTGAGGCAAAAGGAAAACTGAATGATAGGCTTGAACATCATGGAAACCAACGAGACGTATTGCCAACTGAATTCGACGATTCTTTATCTACAAAACCTGATGATATCACAGATGTGTCTACCTCCAGGAAATCGAAAAGAAAAAGAAAGCAGAAGAATGTACCCCAAATAGACGAGGATTCAGGTCGTGGAAACAACCAAAGTTTGCCTAACGTCTTTCAGGAGTCAATGGTGAAGAAAAATGGACACAACTCCCGCAGGGTGATCAAAGCCGATGATCCAGGGCAAAAAACTTCCAATCTTCCCGGTCAAATGGACATTGAAGGTGGATCCAAAGGAATCAAGGGGAATTGTAAATTCAATCAAGACCATTCGAGTGACAAAGAAATAAAGGAAACTGAGGTAGGCAGAAGATCGACTCAGAATAAAAATGTAAACCAGCATAAAGCACAAACCAAAACGAAAGGAAAACCCCAAACCCAAAGGGTAGTCTCCTCTCAACCTGATGCAAGTAGATCAACCACAGGCCCCACCTTGGAACTCAGCACTGCCGGGCTGAGAGGGGCAGAATGTGGGGCGGGAGGGGCAGCTGCCAGCTCCCAAGTCACTGACTCTGATCTGCTACCCAGTGGTTTCATGCCAGCGCTCGATGGTGGGGGTTACTTCAACCAGAGCATCCCTAATTGGGAAGATGTGTTCAGACTGCAAGAGCATTCCTGGGCGTTAGGGGAAGACACGGATTGGGGCTTCATCTATTATGACACATCCAGCGATGATGAGAGCATAGGGAGCGATGAACTGGAACTGGAGTTTGAGGGTCAAGAGGAAATTGGTGTGAAATTACCAACCGAAGGAGACGATGGGCAGAATAGAGGAAATTCCTCTTGCCCTCCACATTCAAATTCTTCATATGCGGACAAAGAACCTTCCAAGAAATATTCATTTCCACTGCAAAGAGAGCAAAAGGAGATCAAACTTTCAAATGACAAGAACTTTGCCGTACCTTCTTCAGATGAACGTAATCGAGCAAAATTTACACGGCAAAGGTCAAACCTTGAAGTAAGAGAGACAGAACTTAATGAGCTCAATTCTGCATGGCCAAAACCTCCGATGAGAAATCCAAATACTTCAATGACAACAGCTTCGTCAACTAGTTTAGACAATGCACGTCATTTTCACCCACGACCACCTTGCAGTGTACCTGACCATGAAAATATAACAATGCTGCAAAACCCGTATCATATACCAGACCCCGAAGAAGAAAACAAGTCCGAATCCGATTTATCAGAAAGACTCAATAGAAGCTCAAAACTAGATGAAAATTTCAATGCTCGTTCCCCAAGTAAGTTGAAAGACAGGAATCCCACAGAACGTCAGGAAAAACCACAAGACAGCTGTCATCAAATGAGACGCATACGGCGAAGAGTTTTTTCAGAGACGGAGATGGACATGGGTACAGAACGCAGCTCAATAAATGGAGAAAAAAGAAACGCGAGGCCTGACTCTTATCGGGAAGAAGTGGCGTCAGAGGTGGAGATAACCGCAAATAAAGGGCCCGAACAGGAGATGGAGCAAAATGGTCTAAACGCCAAGACAACAGCAGATGAGGAAAACAAACTCAATTCAGAAATGACTGATGGTTCCAAAAAAGTAACGAGCCATGAAAATAACTTTGAATTAGAGACAACACATGAAGAAATTAAAATTGCAGAGGAAATGCCAGTAAATGAGTTCGATAAAGATGTTATAAAATTTGTAGAGAAGAAACTAGTCTCAGAGATGGATAAATGTAAAGAAAAGAAACTTGAATCAGAAATAATGTCTGGCAAGGAAAACAATGATCAGTTTGAGGAAGGAACCTCTGAGAAAAAATCAGGAGCAGAGAGGATCAACCAGGAAAATGGACATGAATCAGAAATGGCAGCTAGCGAGGGATGTAAGGATCAATCGGAGACACCAACCAATGAAGAAAAATTGTGTGAAGCAGAGATGGTGAACGAGAAATATGGAGGTGAAATTGAAATGACAAACACCGATGAATCAGAGATAGTAATGAGTGAGGAAAAATCTCATGAAGAAGAAATGGTAAACGTTGAAGAAAACGGACTCGCCCCCGAAAAAGCAGCCAACGATGCAAATAGAGATCAGTCGCAGATGGTAATCAATGGGGAAAAATCACGTGAAGCGGGGATTGTAAATGGTGAGGAAAACAAACGTGAGTCACAAATAAGAACCAACGAAGAAATTATAGATCAATCGAAGATGGTAACCGATGAGAAAAAATCATATGACGCAGAGATGGTAAACGAAGAAAATGGACTCGAACCACAAATAGCAACTAACTACGAAAATGGAGACCGATTAGATATGGTGACCAATGAAGAAAAATCACTTGAAGTGGAGATGGTAAACTTTGAGGAAAACAGTCGTGATTCCGAAATGGTAATCAACGAGGATAATATTGATCAGTCGTCGATAGTAATCAAAGAAGATATATCACTTGAAGCAGAGATGGTTAGCCAGGAAAAGGAACGTGGATCACAAATGGCAACGAGCGAGGAAAATAGAGATCAATTAGACATAGTAACCAAAGAGGAAAAATCACTTGAAGCAGAGATGGTAAACGTTGAGGATTACGGAGGTGAATCCGAAATGGCAGTCAACGAGGATAATATTAGACACTCGGAGATGGTAACCAATGAGGAAAAATCACTTGAAGCAGAAATGGTTGACATTGAGGAAAACGGACATGAATGTGAAATGGCAATCAACGAGGATAATAGTGATCAATCACAGATAGTATCCAAAAAGGAAAAATCACTTGAAGCAGAGATGGTAAACGTTGAGGAAATAGGACACGAGTCAGAAAAAGCAAGCAAAGAAGATAATAGAGCTCAAACAGAGATGGTACTTGATGAGAAAAAATCATATGACGCAGAGATGGTAAACCAAGAAAATGGACTCGAACCACAAATGGTAACCAACGACGACACTGGAGACCGATTAGATATGGTAACCAGTGAGGAAAAATCACTTGAAGTAGAGATGGTAAACGTTGAGGAAAACAGACGTGAGTCAGAAATGGCAACCAACGAGAATGAAATTGATCAGTCGGAGATAGAAGCCAAAGAGGAAACATTGCGCGAAGTAGAGATGGTAACTCAGGAAAATGAACGAGAATCACAAATGGCAAGCGGCGAGGGAAATGGAGATCAGTTGGAGATGGAAATAGAGGATAAACCACATGATGCTGACATGGTTAAAAAGGGATGTGAAACAGAAATGGCAACCACTGAGGGAAAAATACACGAGGCTGAGGTGGAAATCATTAAGGAAAACAATTGTGAATCAGAGCTTGGAGCCAATCAAGAAAACAGCAATTTTGAATCATATCAGGTAAACAATCAAGAAAACAGATGTAACTCAGAAATAATAAACAATCAAGAATGCAGGTGTGAATCAGAGCTTGTCGTCAGTCGAGAAGATAGCGGTGAATCAGAGATGGTAGCTGATGAGAAAAAGAGACTCGAGCTGAACTTGGCAAACCATGTTGAAATAGACTGCCAATCAGAGAAGATAGCCAATCGAGAAAACAGTCGTGAGTCGGAGATGGTAGGAAATCAGGAAAACGTTAACAGTAAATTTGCAACAGCTGTCAGACATAATTCTCTCTCTTCAGAGAGCGGAGATATGGCTGATCATGGACAGGAAATATCAAATCGACCAAAGTTTTGCCAACCAAATAGAAGTATTGTTGAGCAGAGTGTAGAACTCCTTTTAAGTAAGAATGCAAGCGTGTGCATGAGGAACGAGATAAATGAAATGAAATATCTGGATCACAAGAATGAAAGGGGTACGAATTATGACAAGGCAGATGGAGTAGAAAAAATCACAATTGAAGGTTCACCGATAGATTCTGTCTTGAAAGATACCAGAATTTCTCCAGGTAAACAGAATAAGAAAGCAGAAAATCAAGTTCAGCCAATAAAAGCTTCTGAAACCGTGGAGCCACCAGAAGAAATAGATGAAAATACCTCCAATGCAATGGGAAAAGATAAAAACGTTGCCGGGGTCAAGGAGGTGAAAGTGAACAAAGAGAAATTAAAGGAAATAGATGGAAATATTATTCCCGTGAAGAGTATAGGTACAGTTATCGGTCAAACTAAAGAAAATAATTTTTGCAAAAACTTAATGCAATCGAAAGCTCTGAGAATGGACTCTGGTATAGATGGGAAATCAAGCAAAGGAACGAAGGAAGGCGATTATTTTCTTGTGGAATCAAATGAAAAATACAACCAACTGAAGAGGATCACTGGGGAAGCAGATAATTCCCCGGGACCACAACATCAGGGATTGCAAGCCGCTAAAATAAAAACCAAGACAGAAAACCATGTCGAAAGCTGCAGCGTTGAAGAAAAAATGGACCAAAACACTAAAGAGACAAAAGGAAATCAGGATCCAGCATTTAAACCATCAGACTTTTCCCAAATGATTAAGGCTCCCGCTTCAGATAATTTAGTGCCAGGAGAGAGGAAAGATGATGTCAATTATTGTAACCAGGCAGCGGCATCAACTGTGCGCACACAGGGTCAAATCGGTATGGACGAATTAGCAGGAAAACAAGAGATTTCTGAAATTACGACAAATGAATTAAACGAAAGTAAACACACGAATGGAGAAAATCGTTTAGCAGATGAAGATCGGATCTCCCAAGCTGTAGACCTTGTGTTAAATAATATTGACAAAATCAATGACGAACACAAAGCTTGGGCAAAGCGTCAGCTGGAGGAGACTTTAGAGATGGTCACAGACACGCTGGGAAAACAGAATGCTGCCGCTTTTATCGAAGCCACAGCTGGAAGGAACAGGAAGTCCGGGACAGGAATCCAAGGGCACTGTCAGTTCGAAGATATCGTTGTGGAGAACGTAGACCCCAAATCACACAGAGATGGACCAAATATGATCAGCAGCGTCGTAGAAGTCAGCAGCAGCGACATCAGTAGCAGCAACAGAAACGTTAGTTTGAGAAATGTTTGCAGACAAAACCCTTTCACACCAGATGAAAATATTCAACGAATTGAGGACAAAAATGAATATGAGAAAAAATTGATGAAATATGATGCTGGAAATTTGAGATCTCGTGTAGGTCATCTTCCAAAATCACAAGAGGGATATACAAGGGATCAAAATGGAACGGATACTCAAACTGCAGCTGGTACACAAAACCGTGAAAAGAATTCATACTCACACACAGTTGAAAATCTTTCAGCAAAAAATAACTCTCCAATGAATTCGTGGGAGCAAGCAATTTCTGCAGCAGAGTCGTTAAAAAGAGATGATATAGCGATTAAGTTTGTTGGAAGAAGCATCGGCACATCTGGAACGACAGAATCACATTTTGAGCAAGACTACTCCAATTTATTGGATAAAAAGACGACCGATTCTGAACTGACCAAAACCACGACAGGGCTTGATGTATCCGAACCAGAGCAGTGCCATTTAGAAAGTGTGAGTGCCACTGAGCGCTGTAATGACTCGACTCTGTCAGAGAAGAGGGAAAATCCATCTGGCGGTAACAGCTATGCTCCAAGCCGTGACGCAACGGGCGAGATACGAAAATCAGCCGATGATGATGTCTTTAAAGTACCGCAATACGCTCCAAAGATTTCTAAAAAGGCAAGACGCAGAGCCAAGAAACATGCAAACTCTAACACAGGACAAGGCAATGAAGAAGGAAGAGGAGAAGAAGTGCGAGTTGTGGATAAGTCTTACTTATCCGTTTTATACCGTCAGAAGATGTCTGCTCTTCAGGATCAACGTCGTCGACAAAAAAAGCCCTCTCGTAAGGAGGCCACCGACCGGGACGTCTTTATGGACAACCGGCAAGAAAACATGTACAGTTCGAAAGAGATCGCAGACTTTGTGGGTCAGCGCATCGAGCAGCTTTCCGCGAAGCATAAACAAAATGAGAGCGACATCCTTCACATCCAGCGGGCGCTGAAGAAACGGAATCTTCCTCGGGACAAGGACGGGAAAGTGGTCCTCCACTGCCTGCTGTGCGGGCGACATGGATGCCACTTGCTCCGCTGTTCTCGGTGCGATGTGGCGCAGTACTGCAGCAAACAGTGCCAGAGAGCTGACCATCCCCACCACAGGGAAAGATGTAGTGAGTATAACTTTTTGGCTCTTCTCCTCCAACTCCTCCTCCACCTTTCTTCTCTTCCTCCTCCTCCTCCTCCACCTTTCTCCTCCTCCTCCTCCACCTTTCTCCTCCTCCTCCACCTTTCTCCTCCTCCTCGTTGCTGTTGTTGCTGTTGTTGTTGTTGTTGCTGTTGTTGCTGTTGCTGCTGCTGTTGTTGTTGTTGTTATTCTTCTTCTTCTTCTTCTTCTTCTTCTTCTTCTTCTTCTTATTCTTCTTCTTCTTCTTCTTCTTCTTCTTTTTCGTCTTCTTTCATTTAAGTAATAATTCATCTGGGTTGCAGTGTTATACGGTAGGTTGAAAAAAATAAAATAGAACACTATAATTTTATTGGATCTGTCTTACCGTATAGTAAATTCCAACATAGTAAAACAAAACAAAATAAAAGCCGTTGAATTTCACTTGCATTATCGTTTGCATATCATTCTCTGGGGGGGGGGGGGGGGGGGGGGGGGGGGGGGGGGGGGGGGGGGGGGGGGGGGGG
>JBCIKM010264017.1:0-12005 GCA_039654465.1 Melibe viridis | reverse complement strand
GAGAGAGAGAGAGAGAGAGAGAGAGAGAGAGAGAGAGAGAGAGAGAGAGAGAGAGAGACAGACAGAGAGAGAGAGAGGGAGGGAGGGAGAGAGAGACAGAGAGACAGAGAGACAGAGAGCAAGTGAGAAAGTACCACACACAAAAATGAATACGAGACAAACAGAAACACATGACATACAATGTGAAAGGGAGGAAAAGAGAAAGACAGGTAAAAACGCAAAGTAATGATTCTCGACAGATATCACAAAAATCCACCATTACACACATCATGATTCAATACTAAAATGATAGGGAATGAATATTACAGCATGCAAATTGTAGAGGTCAGAGAATGTCACCCTGTCAAATCACACTGGCAAATAATTGACTGAATTGACACACTTCGATTGTTGTCTTGGTACAGATGTGAACTGAGCCATGACGGTGCATCAATTAAAAGCAATTGTGCTACTATTGCAAGAGCCACACTAGAGTGTAACTACAGGACTTTGAGGCCAGTTAAAGAATTCATATGTTTTGGGGGTGATATTAATTTTTTAGTCTCTGCATGAATAAAAGTCAAAAGAAACACCTGATCATCATAATATGGTTTAGTTTGGTTTTCTTTTCAAATAAAACTTTTCCTTCAGTCACCATCAATTTTTTCACCTATCTTTCTAAAAGTCAACTTTAATGACAATATTTTTTTTTTTAATTAAAAACAAAATTTTCAATATCAAATTAAAAAATGTGTAAAAGCAAATTGCTTGCAGAGCGCTGTATCAAAATTGCACAAAATCAGAAAATCTGTCTTGCAATACGGGACAATCTTTGAAAATTTACAGAAGATTACTTAGGGAAGAAAAACTGTAGTACTTAATTAGCTGTTTTTACCCTTTGAAAAAAATGTATTTTTACTAACTAGATATCAGAATGCTGAGATATCTGAACAAATTCAAAACTATTTTTTTTAAGCTGTTCACCAGTTTCATCCCGTCTTAACTTCAATCACACTGGAGAAATCCATCCAGCTAATTTAAAACAGTTTGATACGAATTACAAAGTTATTCAACTGTAGCATATTATAGAGGTGTACAACAGACTTTAAAAAGGCAACTCAAGCACAGCAGCAACCAAAATTTAGAAAATATCAGGTGGTGTTAGGATTTCTATTTTGATACCTGCTGCTCTCACTGCAACCCAACATAGAAGAGAAGGCCATGCAAGAGAAAGAGAGATGAAAATGATGGTAATATTGTCTTAGAGCTAAAAAAAAAAATCAACATAAAGAAAGTCAAGAATAAAAGGAACAAGGAAGATGTGCTTTCCTTTCATTAAAATAAGAGAACAATTTGGTTTTTTTTTTATAACAGAACTCAAACAAAGCCTCACAAGTGGCATCGCTTCAAACAAGAATTTGAATTAAAAACTATGTGACCAAATTCAGCCACAACTTGTTAATATTTTTCAAAAGCAGACGTGAGAGCTGAGAGATTAAAACACATTGCAAAACATCAACACAAATTCACAAAAGTTCAATAACCTTACAAATCAAGCTTTCCAAAAAATGTTTGTGTGACATAATATGGCACAACTTTAAAAACTTCGCCCAAAGGCTTCTTTAAAATCTTTCCTCAACTCAAAAGCATGGCATTTCAAAGATCTCTGTTTCATAATTATGAGAGAGGAGATAAAAAAAAAATATACTTCTTTTAATTCTAATTTGAAAGAGGATATAAGGACTTTTCCTCTTCGTTTGAAGGAGGCGGAGCATAGACCCTCAATTTTACCACCAAGTTTGTATGTCTGAGTGTTAAGTGTCAAAGAAAAGTATGAACAACCCCACAATTGCAGTGAGCAACTTTTAAAAAATTGTCAATTTCAAAACATTTTCATTAAATTAATTGCCCAAAAGAAATCACCGAATAGGTTCCACAAGAAAGTCATTGGAAAATGAAATCCCACCTCCAAAATGATGGGCTTGACATAAACAGCCACTTAACTGCAAGTTTGCACAAACTTTACCTTAAAATTCTTTCTCTGAAAATTTAAAACAGAGTACAGATGTGCTGCTAAATTGCACAATGTTGAAACTTCCTACATCTTTGCGACAATTCCTGCCTCAAACTGTTTAAGATATCAATCATCTGACTGACTTTCAACAGTCAAATGGGAGTTTTTAAAAGCTAAAGTTTCATTTTTCTTCTCCTCCTGATTTGGCAGCCACGGCCATCCAGTTGACAAAAGACGCTGCTTTCTGTTCTGGTCCCTCGACATTAAGACAAAGAGTTAGGCATTGCATGCAGTACTATCTCATCAGACAGGCTCTTTCACATTCTTGTGGCTTGTGGAAAAAAGCTCTTCAGCTTGTATGCAAACAGGACAACCTGATTCACAAAGCTAGTATTTCAAAAACCTAATAGCTCAATTGAAAATTAATTAAACACTAAACAAGTTTTGCTATCATACCAGTTAAAAAGGCTGTATACACTAAGTAAGGGATATTTTTAGAAGTACATTCATAAAGTTCAATTTACTCGACTCTTATTAACAAAATGATCACTCAAATTCTATTTTATCAGTGAAGCTGGTCTATATCTGATACACATACAATCTTCAAACCCCACTTCCGAAAAATTTCTAATCTAGTCATCAACACAGACATTTATCATGGTGATTTCTGTCTCATCCTAAATTTCCCAATTTCATAAACAAATATCAGTGTAAGTCTAAATATTAATTAAGCTGACCCTTTTTGCTGCTCAAATGACCATATTTTTCAAAGGCATTATTTTATGCCAAAATGAGACATGAAAAATGTAGTAACAACCAGTGTGAAAAGGATCAAAAAGTTGAAAAAAGATTGGCCTTTATCAATATTTTGTGAGTCTTCACCCAGCAATGCCACCGACATAGAGTTGACAAGGAACGCCAAAGACAGATACTTGTAAAGGTGGATGAGCAGCAACTTGCCTAAGACACAAGCTTTCATAGATGATGAAGACGTGAAAAGTACATTAGAAATCAAGAAGTAGAACTTGATATGAAGATTCTTTGGCAAATCATGCCTTACAATTATATTGAAAAAAAAAAATCATCAGATAATTGTGTAATACAGTCTTCATTATTGCATTTGTGTGGCAATCACAGCTGTAGTTATTAATTTGTCAAACGCAAAGCTTATTCTTCCTCTCTTTTATCTCTAAGGAGCATTGAAGATAAAAATTAGCCAAACTTACTCTGACATTTCATACTGGGTAAACGCCAACGAATCAGACAATTCACTTTCAAGGTCCTCAAGAGTCTCCCATGTAACCCGGAGTCTCCATGCTATATGCTTGATAAGCACTCGCATTCTGGCATCATAAGTACCTAAAGGGAATCAAAGTAAATAAGTTTAAAGATAACCACTTTTTATAATTATGGTTCATGAATAAAAGCGACATGCTATAATGCTCAGAACTGATGTGAATACATTTTTTTTTTTGGATAGAGAGTACTTCCCTACTTATGCTCCTGTACGCCTACTGGTGTTGAGGGCAGCGACAAAGTCTCTCCATACCTGAATGTCTTTTGCCACCTTTCCCATCCTCCTCCAGGGTAAGCCTATCTCTGCCATCTCTCCCTCCATCATTCTTCGCCATGTCTCTTTAGGCCTTCCTCTCTTTCTTTTTCCTTCTTGCATCCATCTCATAGCAATTCTTGCTGGTGTATCACATGCCATGCAGAAAATGTGCCCAGTCCACATCCATCTTCTTTTCCTGAATACTTCTTCCATATCCTCAATTGGACAGCTTTCTAAAAGTTCTTTGTTGGATATTTTTGGGGGCCAAAAAATTCTTAGGATTTTTCTAGAGCATGTTATATGGAGAGATCTTAGTCTTGAACTGTCTGATTTGGTCAATCTCCAACATTCTTTTCCATTGAGTAGGGAAGACATCACGCAGCTTTGGTATATTTTCAGTTTTGTTTTCATTGAATACAGTTGTCTTTTCCATATACTGTTCAGAGATTGCATTACATTTCTTGCTGGTTGCAGTCTGTTTCTGATGTCTTGCTTAGCTCCTCCATCATGGCTTACCATACTGCCAAGATATTTAAACTTATCCGAGATTGTCAGCTCAGTATTTGAAATTATTATTGGAGCTGGGGCCTTAACGTATAGTGCAATGGTTTCAATTTTGTTTTTAATTATAAATAGCCCAATATTGGCTCCAAAAGTACCTAATCTATAACTTTTTTCAGCGTATACCTGTGAGTGTGTGAGAGAAGTGTCAAGTTGTCTGCGAAATTGAGGTCATCAATTTGTGAAAAGAAGTGTCCATCATATCTTTTTTAAAAATCATAGCGGAATAAGACACTTCTCTTCTTTACATAAAAACCAAAATGTGTTGAATCAGTCATGGCCTCTGAAGACAAATGGTCTCAATGCCCATAATAAGGGAGTGGTGAAACCCATTTTAGCTGTGGTAGTAGGCCATGCCCGATTCACGGGGTGAGTGGGGAAGGGCTAGGTTGCGAGCTTGTTTACACCCGAAAACAATACACTACACATCCCCTGATATTGTCTGTGTCTATTTTGATGCTTTAACCAATGAGATTTTACAAAAGAAGTTACATGACTAGGATGTTGATCTCATCCTACATCGAAAGGAATTGTAGGTTCAAGACCTATATTCCCAACTGCCGATTTCTATCTAGAATTTCTGTTCTAAGCAATAACTTATACTTTTTTTTACACTGAAAGTAAAAACCTATCAATATTTAGGTATTTGGTAAATAAATATACCCATAAAATTAATTCAATTTCAGTTTATAAAACTATTTTCTTCTAGATATATTGAAAAATCGGTGAGTCGGCTATTAAGTTTGTAAAACAAAAGATACATAAATATAAACAGTATTAATTTGAGCTCCATTCTTCCACCTTTCCGATGATATCAGGTTAGCTTAGAGGAAACGGGATTTAAAGGGAGTATTTTGTTGCTGAAGTAAACCAGTAGTGACCTTAACGTAAAAAAACTGACCCCCGTGGGCAGCACCGCCATGAGCAGTCGGTACATTTTTATCACAAGACGGTGAGCGTCAGCCAAGGAGTTAGCACAGCTCACACTGTCCTTACCTTGACCTATAGAAATTGCTAGAAGCTGTGACAAAAGAGGCTCCGCTCCTTCCTTCAAGGCAGGCTCGGCCAGTAATACATCAATGTACGGATCCATTTCATCAAGGCCATGACCATGTAGCATTGCCCGCACAGACTCGCAAACCTTACAATAAAAGTAATGAAATGACAGGATTAAAAACTCCAAACAAACAGCTTTACAATATTCTCTACAATAGTATTCACCAATCCCCAATATGTCTTTGTTTTTTAAAAAAATAAAATCAAAATGAAAAAAACAAAAATTAAAAAACATGATGTACATATGAAAAAATATCGAGAAGATATATTTTTAGTCTGATTTTGTACGAGTCCACTCATCAATATTTAAGTATTTTTCTACCGTTTTTACAATTTTTACAATGTTATTTCAAACATAATTGAACACAGATCCAAAGGACGAAAATAACCAATGAATTATTTTTTAACTCACTGGAAGAATTCAGCTTTTGATGATTGTATAGGCCTTGAAAGTAAACAGCAAAATGAAAGTAATATTTAGTATAAACTATTTGATAAAGGCATCAGACACCCCTATCATGGGTAGTGAGTCTGCACAAATCACCTGCTGGGGTTGCTCCAAGGAGATCAATATGAGGGCCAAAGATTCTTCTACAAATTTTCTGAGAAAGAGAAAAAGTGAATATGTATTTAAAATTTTGACAAACTACAATATCCTATGAGATTAGATTATTTATAATGCAAACTGAAGTACAGAAAATAATTCTTTATAAGGAAGGAAGGATCAACACAGAAACTGAAACCTTTAAGAAAATCATCCTTCATTTCATCTTAGCATCATTTATATTTAAGCACTTAAAAATCATACCTGTGCTCTTCTGCAGAAAATAACGTCCGAAGAGCTGTTGCACACAATGCTGCATATGAGTATTGACCAACATCACTGATTTGTTGATGTATTGGTTCAACTTTTCCTGAAATTAAAAAACAAAACAAAAAAAAAACCTTTGTTAATTAACACAAAGGCAGTTAACTTCATAACTCCCTTCACAAGTGAGCTTTTGTCTCTTTCATTTTATTTCTTTCTTTCTCTCCACACTCATTTCAGGACTGGAAATATCCCACGGCACCGCAGCAAAATGCCACAATGCTTTTTGCTTTTTGCTGTGGTGCCCTCAATTTTTATGCCTTGGCTTTGGCAATAATTGCCGTACCCTCATTTTGAAAGTGCCCTTATTTGTAAAAAACTAACCTTTTTCAGTCTTCTTCACTAAGCCTAGAAAACATTGCAAGAACAGAAAAACTCACAGTAACTCTAAGCACTCTACAGCAGTGCTTTCAGATCACTCATGTGTAGAGTCTGTGATATTCATAGCACACTGTAGAGTCTAAACTTAGACTGGACCACGGCGCATAGTGATGTAGTGCAGCCAATCAAATCGGTTAACAAGCCCCTCAATGTTTGCCTACAGGGGTTGCGTCAGATCTAGCCATTTTTCAGACTATTTGGGTGATTTTTTAATGTGATATAAGAAAACTATGAAGCACATGAATTTGAAATTTCCCACAAGACAAAATACATGGGTTTATAACCATGTGGTCGAACAACTCCTCTTAGATCGATTTAGATATTCAAATAAAGAAAAAAAGTTTTAGACCTGTTCTGTAAAAACAGAACAGTACCTACCTATGTGTGAAAAAGCCCAACTTTTTTCATCATTGGTGGCCAAATTTTATTGACCTTATGTCGAAATGAATCCCAATTCCGAAGTTTTGAAAATGGGATCTTTGTTTTTCAATCATTCCATGAAAACAGCTATATTGGGGCCTAACTTTCAGACTCATCCATAGTCTTTGCTCATAATTATAAAATTCTCTCTCTCTCTCTCTCTCTCTCTCTCCCTCCATCCACCCATCTATCTATTTAGAATATTTTTTTCATTTTCATTTTGAGAGCAAACATTTGTTGGTTTTTTTTCTTCTAGATCTTGATAACATTGCAGCATTTAACTATTCTATCACTTTCAAGGCTCATTCTCTTTGAGCTTTTTATTTTTTATTTGAACAAATGAAATTGACTGACTTTTACAAATAATAAACCCTCGATTTACTATAGTTTATTCTAAATTATAAAGGGTTATCTTTTACCAATAATAATTATTACTTTGTGAAATAATTAACCATATTGTGTTGTTTGTATGTCACTGACAGTTTTGCCTTGGTGTCCTCATATTTTAGGGCCTTCTCAAGGCAATTTCTGCCTGCCCTTCTGTGTTATAATTCCAGGCCTGTAATTTCCTGCATAAAAATCTTTTTCACCTAGAAAAAAATTCATATTGATGAGGAGAATAACACTTTATCATACGGAACCTTTATGTTTGTTCCATACCAAAATACTACTTTAAAAAAGTCTGCCTATTAAGATTTTGTTGGGAAGATTTGTGGAGCACTGCTTGGTTAAAATGATGATTTTGTCATTTAACATATCTTAATTTCACTGGAAGAAATGATCAATGCAAAACAACGATAAAGAAAAACTTGTGAAACAACTAATACACCCTCACCAGCCCGGGTCATGAAATATTAGTCCTATCAAAATAAGAGCAGAAACGGATAAGATCCAATCATTATAAATTAATCAAATGATATCCATCCTAGGTTATGTCGAATGGCATGTTTTAATTTCATCCATTTGGCAAAATTTTCCTCAAAAGGTGATTTAATTGGACATTTTTTACTTGTAGTTTGCTGAAAGTGAAAGTAGAACCAAGCTACAGCAAAGTATGCTGCGTGCCCAACACTCGAGGGGAAATTCTAAAGTGTATAAAAACTCATATTTCCAACTTTCGCATTCGTCTTTTATGGCATTCATAACCTGCTACAATCATTGCTTCTTTCAATGGAAACCGTGTGAATTTAGTGCCAAAATCCCATAATAAAATTCGGAATGGTGAAATTAGGATCGGAAAATCATTATTTTCATCTAAATTCGTAATAATTACGATTTAATCGTAATACTTGGCAGCCCTGCCAAAGTGCTCACGTTCCTTTTTGTGAGTTTAAAGAGAAATTTTTTTTATCAATGCAATATCAAAAAGTCATTGTATTAACTTGCCTACATGAAGTAAAACCTCAAAAAGGTCCCTAAGACAAAAATAACTCAATTTGTTGACTAACAAGACAGGGTCAGTGTCTGGATAGACATTACAGCCGACCTTTATCTGAAGAATAAAAACAAGATGAGGTGATTTCTTCTTGCTTTCAAAGAGCAAAATTAAGATCGAAATTGTTCCTTTTACACAAGAGGCCCTACATTAGATCCAATATGGGCTCAGAGTACACAGATTTTCCCATTGTTTACATTTAGCAAGTTTCTCAATTCAACCAAAAGAATAAAAATGAGCATCAGTTACACATGTAAAAAAACAGACCTAAAGAGAGTTCAATCAAAAGACATAAACTGTACCTAATATCGGGTGTTTTTGAGCTCCACTAGTTTTATTTACTTTGGTCCCTGCAGCATCATCTGAATCAGCTACAGCCTCCGCCATGTTTATTATTTATTATTGAATTTTTGGCTTGTCTGTGACCAACCCGGAGCTATGTACTTTCGATTTCTGTTTCATATGTATGACGTATTTCCGCTGTGTGTCACCATGCATTGAAAGGAAAATAACAATTGACAGGTGATCGCTTCCAGGTCTTGTCACTCTTCGGGCCCTACGTCATTTCGGGCTACAAGTTAAGAGGACCTGCATAACTTTTTGTGAGGGCAAAACCCAGAATGATATGCAATACTTAAAGCGTATGGTTAATTTGTGACAAGGACTTCAATTCATTGATGCATTAAAGCTGACAATAAGTTTGTTCGAGGCACCGCCTACTGTTTACTTCTCCAGAGACGGACTTATCCCTTTTATTTTTCCAATAACAGGTAAGTTGTTGAAGACTTGTGTATTTGTGTCATTCTATGTGGAATAATTTATTTAAAACGTTTTAATTATTCAGATGGTTATTTTTTTCTTTCCGTTGAGTTGTTTACAAAAGACGTATTTTCTTGTATTTATTATCTAATCCATCTGTTCTGCCCATAGACACTTCTAGTCTAGATTTTTGCTATGTAACCATATTTTCTGTCAAAACCTATAAAGGTTTAAAGTTAAGATGTATTGTCAATTAATCTACTACAAAACAAAATTAAATCAAATGTTTTAAATATTTACTGGCTCATGTCCATCCAAACATGTCTCTTGAGCAGGGGTCCCCAAATGGTGGGTTGCTACCCCCTGGGGGGGTCACAGAGCCTTAGTAGGAGGGTCGTGAAACCTTGCTGCGGAATCGAATGCTCTTGTGATTGTTAGAAAGGGGTCGCAAGGCTTTCATACTTTGAGGTAATGGGTTGCAAAGCTTTCAAACTTTGAGGTCAGGGGTCACAAGGGCCAAAAGGCTGGGAACCCCTACTCCAGAGGGTCTACGATCATCAAAAGTTGGATGGATTTATGATTATCAAGTAATCTGGTAATGGCATAAATCCTTTCAAAAACGATTAGGATGGTATCTAAGAAAATTTAAAGCCTTGTCTCATGAATGATCTTCGTTTATGGGTCCATCTATTTACTTTGAACAAATCTTTTATTTGGTGGAGTAAAATTATTTTTGTTGCTTTGATAATTGCTCAAAGTGATTGCATTTCAAATTCAAGATCATTTTTTATTCTATAACTTTATTAAGTAATGCACTAGAGAATGACGATAAGCGGTAGCTCATAGTCACTTTTGGGGGGACTAATTTTAGTTCTAATAGATTCACACCAACCAGCTATTTCACCATAGACAGACTTAGGTGAGAGCTACAACTGCTCAAATCAAAGTCAACGCTTTATCAAAATCTTTCTTCTTTTTAAACACTCTCAAAAACAGAGAGGGACTTATTACCAAGGGTCAGTAGCATCAGAAAGGTTATGAATGTTAGGAGTGTGACCTTTAGATGTTGTAAAAATATTGTAGTCCCTTCCAAAAGAAAAACAGGAATGCCAAAAGAAAGAGGGAGAAAAAGACTATATATATATGAGAAAATTTTGTAAGTTTGAAGTGATATAAAAGAAATGTAAAACTGCATTTAGATAAAATATATAAGTGAAAAAAGGAGAAAAAGGCAATGGCACATGTTACTCTTGCAACAAAGAACCTTTTGATTTCGACGACCTGGTTTTCTACTTTTGTAGTGACAATTTCATTTATTTTTGTTTTGTTGTGTTATCCCTATTTCTTCAAATCGCCTTTGTGTCAGGACCCAGCTCCAAGAAGCTGGGATAAACTTTGGATCACAAGAAATGAAGACAAGCAGATGATCAGTCCACCATGCCTAATCTTGCATGGCATAATGAGCAATACATATAAGGAACTGATTTACCACAGGTCGACAATTTAATTTGAAGGTGCAAAAAAGGAAAAAAACATTCATCATGCTTTCATCATCATCATCAGTTTTGAGAAAGAAGTGAAGCAAAAGATTTTGTTGTATAACTTAAGTGTTCTCATTTTTATTTAGAACAAGAAAGCTTCCCTTACCTTACCTAACCTTACCATCATACGTTACCTACCTACCAAGGAAATATCATGAAGGCTTTGACTAAGATTGGAACCCCTGCCTTTCGCAGTGAGAGTCACTCTGTCTTGACACGGGTAGTGAGGTCATCATCTGCCTTATAATATAATATAAAGAAAGAGAAACAATCTAATCAAAGCTAATCTCTCATTCAAGACTGAACAGAAGGTCTGATGACAATCTCAAACAGGGAATTAGTGAAACCTCAGACAGGAGGATTGAGTTAGGGGAAAATTTTATTACGAAAAGGTCTGGGAAAAAAATTGAAATATGTAGTCGATAACAGCATGAGATACCTAGTCTGTTGCTGTCTGTTTTCATTTTACATCAGGTCTACTTTTCCTCCTTTTAGCAGAATTCATCATTTTTTATTCTTCCTTTGAAGTTTAAAATCTTTCTACCTCGTTTATTGTATGCTGCAGTCAGTTAAAAAACCAAAGAAAACTCAAACCTCATTTTAGTTTCATAAAGAAACCAGTCCCAATATGGTTATTTTCAGGTAGGAGTATTTGAGTTTAAGACATTGCTTGATTTCAGAGGGAAAAAGTTCTGTCCTTTTTAAAAATTTACCTGTGGCCCCTGAGAAAATTGGCTTGAAACCCAACCAAGAGGACCTTCCCCCGTTCTTCTCTTCTTTTCTGGCTTTGTCTCCTCTCTGCAAAATTCTAGCAATCTCTTTTGCGCACTGTATGCTTCAGGGTCCTTTTGGAGGTACCAGCACTGCAAACAAACCTCAGGCAAGTCATTTCACTCCAAATGCCTCACCACACTTTTCTGGCTGAAATATTTCAGTTTCCTTGTCCTTAAAAATGTAATCAGTAGCAGTAGCAGCAAGGTAGCTCACACCATTAGTTAGTGATGCCCTCCTTGCAAATATTGTTTCAGCTTTCAATGTCAAAGGGGATTATTTGTTGAGGATTTTTGCTTTGAAGTGTGCAATTTTGGGGAGTTCTAGTAAGTGTGTGTAACTCATCATTCAATCAATTTTAATCCACTAGGCTAGAAAAAAAATTGAGAGGAAAAGTTCTATTAGAAATTCAAGACTTTCTTTAAAAATTATGTTATACTGTAACCGTTAATTCGGGTGTCTCTTTTCAACCCGTTTGTATAGCGGTATAGAGAATTCTTCCCAAACTCTCGTTTTATAGTAAGTGTGAACCGATTATCGGGTTATTAGTTAATATCCCCGGTTCGAGTCCCATAAAATGTATTGGATAGTAATGAGTGGGTCGCAATCCTTTCTCGGTGAGTGTCGTAGCACAAATCAACCGAGGTGGTTACATTTCTTCAGTATAA
>JBCIKM010263797.1:0-12008 GCA_039654465.1 Melibe viridis | reverse complement strand
ACAAACATTTAAAAGCAACATTCCCTTTACCACTACTAGACTGTGTGCTGGCTGAGACCCCCCCCCCCCCCCCCCCCCTCTTGGGATTTAATGAGACTCATTTTTTCTTATAGCTAGATACATGAGAAATATTTTGTGAGGTGTCTGCCAAAAAATAAGTGTTGCCATGACAGAGTTATTGCCCTTGAAATGTTGCGAGGTACAACATTTTAAGAATTTTCAATTTTTGCATGATTAATCCAAAATTAATTCAGCAAAAGTCTGCATGGTTTATAATCATGAAATCAAGAAGAATATTGAACTTATTGAATTACAATGGTGCAAAAATTACTGAAGCATATAGTGTTTTGGGTTCATTTAAAGTCAATTTTCTCACAATTTGTTGCCAATGTTCATAGAAACATTTCTTCCACAATTCCTTATGATGTTCCAATTCAAATAATTAAAGATGCTTGTAATTAGTAATATGATACTTTTTTTTGTACACAGGCATGATTAGTGAGGTTTCTGCCGAAATTAAGCATTGCCATGACAGAGTTATTGCCCTCGGAAATGTTACTTAGGCCAATTTCCAATTTTTGCTAAAATTGATTACAAATAAACTCAGCAAAAGTCTGCATTGTTTGTAATGACAAGATTGAAAAGAATAGGGAACTTTTTCATTTAAAACAGTGCTAAAATTGCTTAAACACATACCGTTTTGGGGTTAGTTTAGTCCATTTTCTTACAATATTATATTGGTAATGCTCATAAAAGGATTTGGTCCAATTTTCCTTATGATATTCCATTTTAATGCATAAAAGATGCTTGTAATTAGTAATATAATACAATTTTTGGTATAAGTATGGCATAATTTTAGGACTTGGTGCTTCAGGCACAGGGGCTCGGCCAAGTCCG
The DNA here is from genome assembly GCA_039654465.1 of Melibe viridis. NCBI lineage: Eukaryota > Metazoa > Mollusca > Gastropoda > Nudibranchia > Dendronotidae > Melibe > Melibe viridis. The sequence goes on along the minus strand of JBCIKM010263797.1, from coordinate 11,111 downwards.
CTTGGTAAGGTGATTAACAAGGATCTGCGCTGGTACTTCAAAACCTTAGTGTTTGTGGCATAGATTTTCATCCTTCTTTGGGTCCACCCGCCGACCATGACAATAGACATGTCCTGTACGCTGGTCAGTTTGGTTGCTCTACTCAACCCCCCCCCCCCCCTCCCCCTCCTGCCCTAAAGGTGGAACCCCCAAACCTAAGGGTCTACCCTGGGCGCGCCGTGCAGGCTCTCACTTCTCTGAGAGGATGCTGGAGTACAATAATTTGATATTAAACAGAAATCATTTACAAATGCTCAATAATGAATTACAAAAAGCTGAGTGGCTCAGCCACAATGCCCGCAGGTTAGGCTGTTCAGTATCCACCAGTTGGGGAGCATCAAGGTTGTCTTTGCAATGTTCGATTAGCAGTCATCCAAACATTGCGGGGTAGACTGTCATACCCTGGTAGCTTTTTACCCTGCTGCTTAAACACTTCCTTATCTATGGTGGGGGGGGGGGAGGGGGGGAGGCTTCCACTTGGGAGGTTTGCCGCCCATTCATTTTGCCATTCTGTGGGTCAAGGGCACCAAACGAGATAGTGCCCACTATCTGACAGAGTTGCATGTCAACTTCATTCAGAGTTGTGGCCCTGCCCAAAAAAGAACAAGCATACTCAGCGGCACTGAACTGAACCAAGATGCCTCAAGGATGTCTACTGCCGAGTCCACTGTTCCCCTGAAAACCCAGTCCTCTCTTTTGCCTCAGCTAGGCAAGGCAGCTCACCAGCAAAAACTGATGTCTCGGCCAGGATCTGGGGGGGGAGGGGGGTGGGTTACAGCCCAGGCACGTGGTTGCACCTCAAGGAGGTTAGATGGGTAGGGTGAGCAGTACATAATCACAAGAACAGAGGAAGATGCAGTGACATGTCACTCCAGTTGGGCTGACACCCTTTTTAGGAGCAAGATCAAGAGAGTGCAATTCATGCCAGCACTGTGAAGAACTGAACACCTTTAGGCCTGGTATAGTTATATGTTCACACATGCATGGTGGATGTCAAGGAGTAGGAGAAGGGATAACCTATCCAATACAATTGTAAGAAGAATCCTCTCTCTGTTAGCTGGGACTAGTAGAAGATGTGGGGAGATCATCAGTGGACATTCAATATGAATGGGAAAGATGCAACAAAGAATCAGATCCCATCAGAATCTGACAAAACTCCTTCCATGATATGTACAATGCCATCAACTTTTCTTCATCCATTAACAATGCATTCCATGTTCTCTGAAAAGAGTGCATATTTTTATCATAATGAATGCATATGCCTGGTATATAGAAGAAGTATAGTGTAGGTGTAGATAGACGAGACAGAAATTAGGCTCTGAATTGGATGTTTCATACTCAGTGCAAAGAACAACAATCTCATTGTGCCAACAAATTTGATATGGGACAAAATATTACCTTTGTTCTGTCCTCGATAGTCTACCAGATTTTATTTGTTTAACTTTGTTTTGTTTTGCTGTCGTTTATGTTTTATGAGTTTTGTTGGTTGGCTTGTTTTAGTTGGTTTTTTAGCTCTCATAGCAGTTACAATTTGATGACCAGGAAACAAGGTCAGCTCAGTAGAAATGCAAAAGGCCTTTTTCTTATCATACTCCAAAATATTAGGGAAAGGGGATACCAAAAACAAATAAATGTAGGATCTTGTTAAACCCTGCAAAATATGGGAAAAGGCAATAAATAGCAACATACGCCATGAGTTATACTGATGTCTCTGAAGCCATGGTGCAAATTATTTCATCTTATTATGAAATGAGAATATAGATGTCGTGTCATCAAGTTTTTTAAAAATCAGCATTTCAAATAATTGTCACTTTTAGAACAATTAGGGGCCTAAGCATAGCGGCAATAATACATATGTTAAAGATTCAAAGAAATTGGTTATTTGCGTTTATTTTGATTGTTTATCAATTTATACATATAGGAATAAAAGAATTTGCACATTACTTAACAGACAGTTAATTTTTAATACACTGAGAATTTAGAGGTATAAACCTTTCATTCAATCTTTGCAATTTAAAATCCCATACAAATTTTTTATAGCATTACTGAAACAAAAACTCTGTCCTCTTATTTCGCTTTTTGTTATCGTTATTTGATATTTCTATACAAATAAAAAATCAAACATTGAAAGTAATTAATATGCTCTTTATTTAGTTACATGTAAGAAGTTTAAAGCTTTAATTTAAGGTATAACAAGCATGGTTTCTCTTTAATATTATGCTATGACATAAACAAAAACACTGCCCGCCTATTTCCCGTTTTTGATCAATATTTGACACACCAATGGGCAAAAAAATGATTTAATGAAAGTAATTGTAAAATTCTTTTTGTAGTTACATAGAAAAATTCTTAAGCTTTAATTTAAGATACAACAAGCATAGTTTCTCTTTGATATTAGCTGTGCTATGAGTTAGACATAAACTGCCTTCTTATTTCGCATTTAAAAAAATCGCCATTTGACCTATCAATATACATAAAAATGACATAATGAAAGTAATTGTACCACTTTTTACACAGATACAAAGAAAAACTTTTAAGCTTTAATTCAAGTTATAACAAGCATAGATCCTCTTGGATTTTACGTTTGCATTTTTTATTGTAATTTGAAATTTCATTATACATAAAAATAATATTATGAAAGTAATTCCAAAACTCTTTGTATGATTCCATAGAAGAACTCTTAAGCTTTAATTTAATATATTACAAGCGTAGTTTCTCTTTGATTTTAACTCTGCAATGACTTAAACAAAAACTCTGACCCTTAAATTCAAAATTAACACTGATATATCAACAATGGTAGTTATTTCTTTTAAAATACACTTTCAATGCACCTAACCTCATTTTTTACATAAAGTGGATTGTGATGTGTCAGAAAATACTGATATTGATCAGAATCCACCAAATTTCTTAATTTGAGACAATTTGGAATCACTCATTTTTGCGTTTTCGTCAGCATTTTAGAGTTTGAAAGTCTATAAAATTATTGAAATAAAAGATATTGCAATTTGGATTGCACAGTAAGGAAGAGTAACTCTTAAGCTTTAAATCAATGTATAAGACCCCTAGTTTCTGTTTGATATGATGCCTGCTGTGGTACAAAGATTAACCCTAGCCCCTAATTTGAAAACTTACTACTAGTATGCACAAAGAAAGGGAAATAACTATATGATGGCAATACTTAAGATTTGGCAGACAGGTAGAAACACTCTCTCAATATGATCAAATTAATTAAAAAATAGGTCTCATAAAAAATCCCAAGGGGGGGAGGTTTCACCCTATCAGCCCTTGGACTATACAAAGCGGCTGTAAAAATGTGTGTTCAATGAATTGTTGCTTTTCAAAGTTTTAAACAATTTCAAGAGAAAAATCCAAAAGCGTCAGTTTTTGTCCTCAATATAATGGTCTGCCATTTTTTGTCCAATAAGGTATAATACCGCAAACCAAGCACACAAACGGAGCACATATTTTTTTTCTATATTTGACCTGAAGGCCACACTCACACTAGGGGGATAGTGTTGGGAAAATGGGTCTTGCGCAAAAGTATACTTTCCGTTTTAGCCTGTCACAATGGACTCTTGACCGTGGCTGCTTCTGACTGAAATTGGATGAATTTTTTTATCAAATACAAACGTCAACCTGAGAAACGTAAATATCAGGTGGGGACCACTTGTTTTGAATTGAAATAAATCAGTCCATTGTGAAAAGAAAAGTGTTTGTTGAATTCAGAAAAGATAAGATCTCTGTGCTCACACCTTTTATGATGTGTAAAGCCTAGGGTTTTGATCTGTAATGAATCCTTAAACTCCAAATCCAATTTTCATTTCATAACATGTTTAAAATATCCATTCTGTCTTTTATTTTCTCAGGATGACATGGAGGATCAGAGGATTGAAGACCTGCAATTCTCAGAAAAATCAAGTTTTATGGACACAGAAATGAAATTGATGAGTGAATTTTTCAACACTGCAGCAAGGCTTGGGATTGTAAGTATGACAAAGGGACTTCTCAGCTTTACATTAGTTCTCAGAGAGTTCAATGTTGTCTTCTTCCTGCTTGAGTCTCAGCGCTGCGTTTGACATCATTGCGTAATGATAGTGATAATATTTGAAGTTATATATGGACATTTCGACTCCCGAGTGTCGCCTCATCTCTGGTTAGGAACTTAAACAAATTGAAAAGTGACCACCAGAATGACAAATTCGGTAAACTTAAAAAAACTAAAAAAACTAAGGAAATTTGGAAAACAGAATCAAGGAGAGACAGTGCACTCTCTTTGATAAAACAATAAAACTGTTAAAAAAGAAACAACCAAATTTGATGTACTCTACCTTTATAATTTGCAAACTGCTTGAAGCATTTCCTTACTATTGATTTTATTGTTCCAAGGGAACATTTTTATATAAAGAGAGATAAGTTCTATTGTCTTTTACTTGAGTAGGTACCACTGACTGTTTCTTTTCATTTCAAATTACACAGAGTCGAGAAGATGGAGACGAAACCAAGCCTGTGTCCCCAGACTCTTACATCAAAGGTGAATATTTTGGCTTTTTAAAAATTATATATTGAATTATAAATCCCTTTATTCATCTGGCCCGGCAAATTTGTCCTTAGGGTCAATTCCAGCAGAGGACTGGGACAACCTTGGCTGTTGGTGCAGTCGCACTGCGAGAAATCAAACTCACACTCATTCATGTAGTTCAATTTTAGTCCAAAACTAATTATCATTTTTACAAATAAAAGTTAAAAATGTCATTTAAACGACTCTGCGCACTGTGTAAAACCAGTTAAATGTGAAAATTTTGATCAACCAAGCAGATTACTGCGGAAAAAAAAATATATGCATTTTGAAAATATTCTCGAGTATGATAACCATGTGCTCACAACACGTGGTCAGCAAAGAGTTCTGGTCTTGTGTGTGCGAAGCTTTGATCCGTATTGAGTTTGATGTGTTGGTGTTTGCAATCAGTTATGTATTCACATTTGTACTCAAATGATAGATAGGTATGAAGGATTATTGGTTATTGGTGTCACTTAGCACAAGCGATGATCTCTTCAATGGATTTCTCCCAAAGGTTAGATGTCTTGCCATGTGATGGCTGTGGGGACACCATAGCTCAGTTGGCAAGGTGTTTGAGTCACACAACAAGAAGCAATAGTTCGAACCCTGGCTGAGGCTGTCGTGGTTTGCCATGGACAACATGGGGGATTCACATTGGCATTGGGTTCAGGCCAGATGAAATATCTTATTTACTAAGGTGCCGGGGATGTAGAAGTACTGCTATTTCTTTTTAATAGCCATAGTTGCTGTTTTGTTAAAAATTGATCTTGTTATGAATACAAATTTTTTTAAAATTTTCTGTTGGTTTAAACTTTTCATTCTGCTCTTCCAAAAAAATTCACCTTATCATTGCCTTCATGTGTGTGTGTGTGTGTAGGTGTGAGAGAGTTCTTGAAGGAGTTCAGAGACCTACAGTTCTCCTTGATGGCGGACAAGGTTGCTTACCAGAGACAGCAAGATAAAGAGGAACGAATTGAGAATGAAATCAGATTTCAGTATAGGGCATGTGAAACTGAGCTTTCTAATGCAAAAGTTACCAAGTGAGTCAAGAGAAAAGAAACCAAAGAATTCCTGAATTATACGTTACAAAGGGAATTAAGATATGATTACAATTTATAAAGTTCCTGTGTTAAATTTGTTTGTTCTTTTGAAATTTAATTTCTTTCTTTGTGCCCCCCCCCACCTTTTTTTTTAGGAGGGAGGGACTTCTTTGTGTGTACTGTAGCAATTTGCTTTTTGAAAGAAACATTCATTTTGATTTGAGTTGTAGATGAAACACAACGCACTAAAATAGCATATCTCAAAATATCAGTGGGTTATTGCATATTCTAAACTTAATAGACGTGACATATTTGTGACAAAACAAGCGTCATATGTTTTTTCTTACATACCTTAGCCAGAAATTAATACAATTTTCAGTTTCCATGTACCAAGTTTTGTATTTTATTGCACACCGTTTAAAGATCCTGTCTTCCTGGACTGTTCTGTGGTCATATGTGGTGGCTATTTTTCAGTTTTGGAGGGAGAGATGATAGAGATGATATTTTTGTCATTGTAAATCATCTCTCTGTGGTGGTGATATGTGTTTTAAGAGATGGTATAAAAAATCATCACTGAACTTTTTGTGATTTGACCTGTTCTACTTTAAGTAATTTCATCACCTTACTTTCCTCCGTGCCCATTTATGCTCTCCATGAAGTTGCTTTTATGAATCTGCTTTCTTTATGTCATACTGTCTTTCTGTAGAAAAGTGTGAGACATACAGTAGATCACTGGTAAGAAGAACATCTTGGGCATTCCAAAGTAGTTCTATGTATCAGCAGTTCTTTTTATCAGTTGGGAATTACGTCTTTACTCCTCATAAGGTGATTAAAAAGGGTTTATGATAACCATCAGTTCTTCATAACCATCAGTTCTTCATAACCATCAGTTTTTTATAAGAGAATTCTATGCATGCTCCCTTATACTTTTTAAATATCTATGTAAATAACATTTCTTGTTTTCAAATTTTTGTACAGGGAGTGCCTGGTAACTTTGGAGTCGCCCGAGGACAAAACCATCGTACTTTCTTTTTCCTATTTCCTGGGACAAGTCATGTGGCTCCCTTCCTATGACCTTCATATGTCTACAGGGGACGGTGTTCTCAAGGTACGCATTGACTGGACTGTCATGCCTTCCCAGGCACATCAAAGTAGCGTCTTATTCTAATTATTTTTATCTATTCTTTTTTAAGTATTGCCCAGTGGTAAAATGGCACAGATACCATCAAGGCAACAGCAGCTATTGTTTGGCTTACGATTGAGTCATACCCCAAATGTATTACTCATTATGTCACTGAAAATTTGGCACGGTGGACTGATCATCTGCCTGTCTTCATTTCTTGTGATCCAGAGTTTTTTCCAGCTCCTTGGAGCTGCTTGGTCCTGACACTGCGAAGGCAGTATGAAGGGATAAGGATAACATAACAAAACAGCTTATTTTAAGCTCTTTTTGTGCAGAAGTGACTCATAATAAATTGTTAATTTTTTGCTTATCACCCTGATGTCAGGAAGTTTTTCCCTAAAGAACCGGGTATTTATTTCTAGGCTGTTTGTTTTATTGATAATGTCCCTCACCTAACTCTCTGCAGCTCATCTACTACGGCGTGGTTTACCAAAACACTCATCATGCCTGGAAAGATGCCAAGATTTTCTTGTCCACTGAGGAACCAATTTGTTACAAAGATCTGCCCGACAAACCAAAGTTGCGCCTGTGCCATTCAAGTGAAAAGTCAGGTTTTATTCCATGTTTTACTTTAATGCACATGTTTTAGTTGAATGGCCTGGGGCTTGTGTTTTGTTTTTGTTTGTTTTGGTTTTTGGGGTTTTTTTGGCCAAGGGGGAGGGGGGGGGGTTGATGGGGTGGGTTGCTTTCAGTTTTTAAAAATTCATTGATTTGTATGCCAAAGTCTTAACTCCTTTAACTCTACTCCTGACACTCCTGTGGTCACCTGACTGTGGCCAATTTCACAACAATGGCAATACGAGGCAGGCATGTTGCAGACATAAGGCAGGCTGGAAAGAATTCTCTCGCTGGGATTGACATCAGTTTGACGAAGAATTTGAAGGGAAGAATTGTCTTGATTTCTTATTCATTCTCGAGGGTGAATGTGGTAGAGAGGTACGGTGCTTGTCTCTCAAATCCTGTGTTTGAGACCCATGAATGGCAAAAAAGTTTTCGGTCTATTCTGGTCCGTTGTCGCTCCTGGGTGGCAAAGGGGTACAGAAGCACCTTAAATCTCTGTTCGGAAGCAACTCCCTGGTCCTCAGTAGGTGGGATCAAGCACCAAGTCGTGTCTGAGACGGACAATCAACTAGGAGGTCCTGTGTACACATTACACATGTTAAAGAACTCTTGGCAGTTGGAGATTGAAAAAAGTAGGCTGCAAAGCGGCTGGCCATGAATATTCCAAATCAATCCTGACACGGGCATAGTGGTTCAACTGGAAAGGCATTGCACTGGACTTCCATGCTGAAGAACGTGGATTCTATTCCTACCGACGCCATCATGTTGTGTCCTTTACCAAACTTACTTCATCCTATTGAAGATGGATTTAAAGCTCAGAGGTCCCCCCTGGTTGTAGACAATGTTGTTTCTCTGTCCCAAAAACTTTAATACGCCTAACAGGCGACTTGTACAGTTATATATGTCATATGTGCATTGTCTGCCAGGGATATGGTATTGTGAAATACCTTTAGGCCTCAGCAAAAGGCGTTATATAAATGTGCTCTTTACTTTACTATACTTGCTAAAGTCAAGAAAACTGATATCATTTTTGCAAATCTCAAAATTTATCAGAGATCAAAATTCAAGTCACGTTATTTCTGATTGGCAGCCCAATTTTTAAGGGAGGTTTCTTGTCCTGAAATATTGATGCCCAGAGAGACGACAGAATTTTCATTGCTAGATATTTATTATGAATCCATTTGCAGTGTTCCATATTTGGACAGCAGATTCAACTGGTCAAGATTGTAAACAAAAGCCTGTTTTTCTTTTCTTTTTTCTCTCTTCTTTTTAAAACAATTTTTTCTTCTTTTTCTTTTTTTTTTTTTTTTTTTTTCAGAAATACCACAGACGAAGATGACAATTACAGGAGGTATCGATATGACCACGAGAAAAACCCTAAACCAGAGGTGCTTAGTCCCACCCCTTAACCACCCCTTGTTGAAGCACATCAAGCTTGTGCTCTAGAGAAGATTTATGTGCATATATCATAAGCTGTAAACTAGCAAATGGTTTCGACGATGTTAATGTGTTAGAATATTTCCCGAGCCTCGTTCCGAATAAAACCGTAATGAAACGTAGTAGTTTCTCAGATTCTCAATTTTGTGGAATTAAATTGTAAGGCTAATATAAAAAAAGCCATTTTTAGCTTTTGTTTTGTTTTGTTTTACTCACATCTTTGGACTTAAAAAACACAATTCGCATTCTTTCAGATTGTGTTAAGGTTTTGGATCCTTTGGTCTTTCCTGAGAACAGGTTACATGATGTTGCAGTCATAAAAATAAAGATTATTATTAGTATAATTAGTATTATTAATATTATTATTGCAAGGTGGATTGATCCTCTGCCTGTCTTCATATCTTGTGATCCAAAGCTTTTCCCAAGCTTCAGCTGGGTCCTGAAACCTGAAACTGCTAAGGCCGTATGAAGGGATAAGGATAACGAAACAAAACATTCTTCTTCTTCTTATTATTATTATTACAAAAGCTACAATATGGATAAAAAAAAAGGACAGAATTTATCTCTATTAAGAAGAGTTTAACTCCGGAATGACCTGAAAGATGACTTTTTAAATAAAGTTTCAATTACCAGTCTTAAAAAAGAAAAAAGTGTAACTCTTTAGATAGAGATGTCTTTTCTGCTGGGCTTGACCACTGGGCTTGACCACTGGGCAGTAGGCATGGCCTGCAGCCAATGTCTCATACGTGTACATAAATTTCACAAATTTCCACATGCCTGTTGAAATGTTTTATTTTAAAGGATAATTCTCATTGTTTCGACATTTTCCCGGAAAAAAAATCTGTTACTGTACTGTTATCATTCAGTTATTGTCACAGGACATTGAAAGGCCAGTGCCTGTCAAACAGTTGTTATGTCATGTGTGTTATGTTATGTCCCGTAAAGCAGGTTGTATGACACAGATGGCCCTTAATAGACAATGCCATGTTGTAAATCTTGTTTTATTCTATTTCTTCTGCTTTGACATTTCAACAGATCAAAGACAAGTCGTCCTGCATGACGTTTGAAGTGCCGGACAAGTGCACCATTCCCTGCGATGACCAGCCTTACAAGGTAAAAACAAACTGGAACTTTTCTCTTCACACTTGTCCTCATCTCGTTAGTTTAAAACTAAAAGATCATATTTCCTGTCTGCCTGCAAGTACAAGGGTGCCCGGGCCTAGGCACCTATCAAGTGTGTAGATTATTCATGAGCTCACACCTGAAGTGAACTGGAATCGCCCATGCTGTCTATGGTAAACCATGACAGCCTCGGCCACGATTTGAGCCACTGCTCTTTGGTGTACAAGTTGACCAGGCTTTACGATGAACGGTGGGGCGAAGCACTCACAAAATACAGAAAGGCACTGATATAATGGACAGCTTGGGATTTTCCAAAACGAGTTCTTTTTATCAGAAGTTCTTTATAATTAGTTGGGATTTTATGTATTCATGCCATGTAGTGAGTAAAGATCAGGGTGAAAAATGGCTTCTTTATATGAGTCTTTATATGAGTGTTCTTTATGAATGTCCTTCACTGCAGAGGAAGAGTTGTCCAAACCAAAGCTTTAAAAGGCTTTACAAAAATAGATCTTTGTAATACGATTTGAACATCAGTATTTTCTGACAAGGGCATCAATTTTCATTTTGACTTGACTGACTGACTTGGCTGACTTTGGCAACTCTGTCGATTGATGGGGACGTCTCGGTTGTTTCCATCTGCTTTGTTGGGGTCAGTTCCCTCCATTGGTTTCTCTCCTCTGCCATTTCATTTTCTCCTATTCTTATTCTAGTCTCATCCTCTCAGCCTCGAGGCACGATCATCGAGACTGATTAGCCTTCGTACTACCTGACTCTGATGCTCTTACATGTAATCTGTTTCCCTCTAGGTCAAGGTTGCCGAGGTGGATTTCACCCCAGATGTATTGTACAAGGCGACACCTAGAGCCCACCAGGGGGCGCTCCTGAAGGCTTTCATGGCCAACTCGTCTCCATTCCTCCTGATGGCGGGAGCAACCAATTATTTCATTGATGACACTTTTGTCCATTCCGTGAGCAAACATCACTTCACATTTTTAAGTTTTCTGGCTCAGTCAGAGCCTTGTCTCCTTAGAAAATAAAGGGCAGCTGAACTTGTCACTCTGTATTCATATGCAGCAGCCTTTAATTGAAGGCGGGTGGTTGGTGGGAGTCCCTGGTGGGCTCTTCTACTTCTGTTTCTTTTCTTTTACACTGAAACTATCGTCTTGCTATT
>JBCIKM010263687.1:0-12008 GCA_039654465.1 Melibe viridis | reverse complement strand
GGAGGAGGAGGAGGAGGAGGAGGAGGAGGAGGAGGAGGAGGAGGAGGAGGAGGAGGAGGAGGAGGAGGAGGAAGAGAGTCTGGGGAAGATATCAACTAATCATAAAATGAATACTAGATTTTATACCTATATGACAAACCCTTGGCAACCTTTGTCTTAAAATATCCTGCATAGTATTCCTGGTTTGCTTTGCTCTCTTCACCACATCCATCTTTACCTGCTTTCATGTAGCGTTTGACAATCATTTCATTCTGCTGCTGGTCCCTCCCTCCTATCACCAGGTAGTTCTCTGACGAAATGAACCACAGAAACTTTTCAAACCTGGAGATCAACAGATAGAATTTATGTCTTATTTCAATCGAATACAGGAGATGAGGAAAGCACAACCTACCACAGAGCACTAGCATTGGAAGTACGTATGTGCCAGGATCTCTAGAGAAGGCATAGATTTCATACTTAGCATATTATGCAAAATAAAATATCAAAGCCAGATAAATACGCATGTCATTGTCAGTGCCGATTTTGTTTCACAAGGAATTCTGTGATCATTTAACCAGGACTCTCTTCAAAAGTTTACCTGGGGACATCGTTGAAACAATGATAAACTGACATAAAGAGCCGGGTTAAGTCTAAACCTGTCATTCAGGGACTGAAGACAAATGGCTTTCATGAGATACTGATCAGCCTTTCCCTACAGTCAATTCTTGATAGGTCAAATACTACTCTCTTGAATGCCAAGAGATACTGAGTCGGTAGTTGGGCCAGAATCTTCTCTAAATTTTCATTCCGTTTTTTAAGTATTAACTCAGAGGGTCAAACCACCTATATAGTTTTCACAATTACTTTTTTGTCTGCCGTGTAAACTGACTCACTGGTCTTTCTCATTGAGCAGATACCACAGAGGCAACAGCAACTATTGTTTGGCCTAAGATCCAGTAATACCCTGTATCTATTGCTCATTATGCCATGCAAGATTAGGCAGGGTGGACGTATCCTCTGCCTGTCTTCATTTCTTGTGATCCAGAGGTTTTCCTAGCTCCGTGGAGCTGGATCCTGACACAGCTAAAGTGGTATGAAGGGATATGGATAACAAAACAAAAACACTTTTTTGTCTTAACTGAAAGCAAACTTCAGAGACAATTATTGCAATACCAAAAAAGTTTTCTTCTTAAGCTTGCATAAAAGTTTCCTGTAATAGTCGCACATTTAATGTTGTTCATGATTCATGCCACACATGTGTTGAACTTGACTGTGCTCAGTATGAGTCATACTTTAAGACTTCTAGTTACCATGGGCCCCTTCATGACTCTTGTAGAGTTGTGACACCATCCTTTATATGCAAAATCCTTTCCTGAAGGTTTAAAGGTTGACAAATCAAACTTTTCAAGTCAATTTGATTGACAAGATGGTGTCAAATATCAAGAGAAAATGGTAAAGCCACAGTGCTGAGGTGAGTCAAAACCATAGAAAGAAAGGAAAAAAACCAGGAAGGTTGGAAGTTGTCAGAGGAGGAAACAGACCCAAGACCTGCCAGGACGGCCTTTGCCTGGCCACTATCAGGACAGCGGGCTTATCATCATAGCCATCCGCCACAGGATAAAAAGTGGTTTCAAGCTCAGCGACAAACACAAGTCACTGACAGTGACTTCTGCTGAAACTATTCTTCAAAAATTAAGAGAGTGTTTGTAAACATTGGATAGGAAAAATTTAAAAAAGGCAAACCAATTTCAGGCTGCTCTACAGAAACAATAAACCTTACCAAAAGGTTTTCCTGGTTTTGTTTATCGTAACAGCAGTTTGCACTTCTTTAAGGCTTTGTTTTGTTTTCTTCTCAGCTGATTTAAAAGCCTGTAGAGATAATAAAAAGAACAAGCTTAACAACAAAAACTGAGTTATTTGGAAGTATTCTTGGACATTATGAATATGTCAAAAAAACATGCATAGGTGTCAGTTAATTTCCAATTCTTCCCTATTGAAGAATCCAAGTAAGTGTCATTAATAAGGCTTTAAAAATTGTTCCATACCTTATTGGAAGCCTCAGCTGTTTTCTGTTCTTTCTTTGCTGCCTGCTTCTTTTTGTCAAAGTATCTATATAAACACACACACACACACACACACACACACACACACAGAGGGAGTAATATTCAAAATTAGAGCACTGACTGCAAAATTTTGGGTATGCACAACAAGGGATATGAATTTTGAAAGCACTTTAAATGAAACTGTTAGTAAGTGCCACAAAATTACTCTCTTCAAAGGAAATACAATGTCAAACATGGTTTCAGCTAAGACTAAAAAAGTGGAATAGAAAACTACAAATACTTGAAAAGCAAAAAAATAATACTTACTTCCTAGAATTCCCATAAGCACTCAGGGATAAATCTAGATCGACTTTCATTGGCTTCAAACTTTGTGATTGGCCATCCTCTTCATCGTCACTCACTGTCTGAAAAGGGTCTCTGAACATGAACATAGAGGCATAAATATATGAGACTTTGAAAATCTTTTATACCTAGGAATAAAACAAATCAAATTCTCATAAGCTCCGTAGAACTATTTAAAGGGTTCAACGGCAAAATGTGATAAATGGTATGATGTAAAATCTATAGATCTGCTAGTAAAACCAATTACTCTTACTTCTTACTTGACCCTTTTCTATACATCATACCTGCCAGTGTGGAATTTCAAAAAAGGTGGAAAATTTCCCAAAAATCAAGAAAAAAGAGTAACTTTACAGAGTATCAATAGATATAATGACATAATATCTACCTAAAAAGCTGGCATATCAGAATAGCGGAAAATTGCAAAGAAAAGCAAAATGGCAGAAATCCCCTAATTAGCTGAAATCTAGCAGAGAAACTACATTCAAACTTAAGATTACAATCCCATTATGGGTCATTGAAATGTTTCTTTCTCTTTTCTGCAAATCGAAATAAACGTGGCAGAGCTTTGTAGACAAAACTCAACTAATCCAATGACAAATCAGTGAAGCGGATTTTTAGGACACCAAAATGGCTGTGGAAACATTGACCACAAATTTTGCTGTAGACATCTAAAGCAAGCTTCTCCCTTTTCATAATGTATTACTCATTGAACCTTTGTTTGAATGGGATGCTTATGGAGAGGAATTTTATTATAATCTATTTAATACTTAAAATGGTTGTATTTACTTTATTATGTGAAAATGATAATATCTCAATTTGTGGAAAAATTATTGTTTTTTAAAAAATCTTCATTGAAATTCTTACAAAAGATTTCAAACCATGAATTCATTTACATCAAAAACTTTCCAACAATTTTCAATATTTGTAGTTAACATCTCAAATGATTAGCATACGGAAAAAAGTCCTCTTTTCCTCAAATTTATTGGAATAGATTTGTTGCATTTTTCAGTCAAACCCTTCATTTGCTTAAAAACATGCCTCAAAATTTATCAAATGACCAAAAAACATACTTAACCAAAAAATTCCTAAAACAATGACCCTCTAAATCTCCAGTTTTTCATAAATAGAGAAAATTTGTTTTGATTTGATTTGTGAAATTTTTGTTTGTCCAATAAATTTCTGAGAGTCGTTACATGTAATCCAAGGTGTGCTTTCTTTTTCATGCAATACAAAACATAGACAAGATCATCTTTCAAAATAACTCATCGGTTAAACATGATTAAAATGGTATTACCTGAGTTGGGTACATTTCTTTGTATGTGTGTCATTCAGTGCATGAAAATGAAAATGATTCGAAGTTATGAAACTGTTCACTGATAAAGCCATTGTGAACATTTGACAAAGAGTTAAATAAACAAGGTTTAAGTATTTAAGAAGCAAATTATCTAAAACTCGATTTTGTTGCATTCCTGTTGCACTAACTCTAGCAAAACTGTAATCTGGTTAGTGTCCAATTTCAAGCCTTTGATGGCGAGGGCCACAGGGTTGTGGTCCATCTGCGCCTCCTTGACCAGGGCCCAGATCTCCGTCCAGTCAATCTGGTTGGCCAAAGCACTACGCACAATCAAGATGGCCTTGTCAACCTACAAAACAATAAGTTGCAAATGGATTTATGTCAAACCACAACAGATCAATTCATCATGAGAAGCGACAATTCTAAAAACTTTTGTGATCTGCATGTATTTGCATTTCTAAAATCCACGCAGCTGATTTACATCCTGAAAGTAGCCAATGAAGGAGAGCAGAAATCATAAACAAGATCAAATAAGCATACAAAAGAGGAAGTAAGGTTACATTATTGCATCATCATTGGAATAATCATATCCCGACCTTGAGGATGGTGTTGAAATGTGAACGTGTGGTTTTTTTTCAGACTAAGGTTATGCAACAAGGACAAAAAGATAAATTGGACGGGAGCTTCACTCACCAGTTCAAGATTCATTTCAATCAACTGTCCTTTAAGTATGTCAAATTCCTGGGAAAGAAAATGATAATAAAATTAACTAAATGAAAAGCATCGGTTACATCTTTATAATAATTTTGGCATGCAGTGAAACCCAAAACGTTAATTCTTAAAAAGCTGGCCCTATGTGTAAAACTACTGCACTGATATTCTGATAAAACTTAAAGCTAATTTCTCAACTAACTGTCTCAAAACCTATCCCTACCCAATTATTTCACCTCCTCCAGCAACCATCATTCACGCATGAGTGTGTATGACTTACTACACAGTTTGTGCCTGCCTGCGAAATTTGAATTCAGAGTACCTTGGCTGATAGTTTGTCTCTTAATTGCTTTTTTTATTAACAAATATTTGGGGTATTATTGTGTTAAACATAAATTTTTATTTAAAAAACAAAACAAAAACAAATGCTAAAAGCTGGAAATAAATATGACATTCATTATTATTAAAAGAGATAAAAGGATTTTTATTTTACATTCTACCGCCCTGTGGTAAATTGGCTCAATGGTCTTCCTCAATGAGTAGATACCAAGGCAACAGCAAATATTGTATGGCTAGAGATTGAGTAACACCCCATATGTATTGCACATTATGCCACGCAAGATTAGGCACGGTGGACTGATCATCTGCCTGTCTTCATTTCTTGTGATCCATAGGTTTTCGATCTGCTAAGATGGTATGAAGGGATATGGATAACAAAACAAAACAAATGTTACATTCTAAAATCATAGAGTATTGATGAACAAAGAACTGTCAAAAAGACAATCTGGCATGAACCTTAGATTTGAATTTTTGGGAAGATTAAAAACAGAGAATGAATTATCATGGATGAGTTACAAAATTGAAAGCATTTATTAGTTTAATGATTTTTCTATCTAGGAAGCTTAGTTAGATCAAGAGAATTTTTTGAGCCATGAAGGATCAAACTTGCCTGCAGATGCGAACAGAAATAACCCTACTTTTTTTTTATCATAGATTTTTCTACCCTTGATGCTCAAAACAAAAGGAGAACTAATTATAATAAAAAAAGATCCAATATTCATAACATTATATGAAAAGATAAGATTTTTATAATGTTAAAAATAACTAGTTAAGTCTATTTCTTCTATTTTCCCCGAGGCAGAAACATAATAAAATTACACCTTCTCCCAACGCTCTCCCTTCAGAAATAGCATCCTTTTATGTCCTCACACAAGCAGTTTGTAAAACAGACACAAGATACAAATTCAAAATTGGGACTTCAAAAAAAAAAAAAGGGGAAACTGTTACAATTTTCATGCTAAAAAGGGAATAAACTTAACCTAACCTGCTCTTTCTGTAAACCCTGAATCCTCTTCTCGTGATCCTTTTTCACATTGTCCAGCTTTTTCATTGCACTCTTTTCCTAAAAGGTAAGATTTATTCAAAACCACAGTATCTCATCATATAAACTGTGTTATTAACAGCAGATAGGAATGAAATGATGAAGACTTAGGTACAATTTACTGTAACAAAGACAAGACAAAACAATCACTTTGACAAAAGTAGACATGGGAGACCAAAGTGATACATTAGGAGATACATTGAATGATATTATGAAAATCTGGAGCAGAGATTACAGCCACAATATGATAACCTATAAAATCCCCTTATTCCATACACATACACATTAACATAGCACACACAAACAAGGTTGTAAGATTGAATAAAAACATTCCATTCTTCAAAGAATTGAATAACACTACACTTTCTTGACTTTGTGAACCTTTTAAAATTGCACTTTTAAAAATTTCTACTCACATGTTGTATAACTTTCATGTCCAGTTTCTGACTTTCCAGTTTAGAGTAAAACTCATCTACAGCCTGGAAAAGTAAGTGAGAAAACTTACAACAATTTCTCATGTTTCAAATGGGAAAAGGAGGAGTGAGTGTAACGTCTTAGTGACATTCATTTAAAATGGAAAAATAAGCCACTCAGTATCTCAATTAATTGTTTGGCAATGTGTTCATCTAAAATAATGATAATGCTAATATTCTTTATCTTCTCCTCCTTTCAGCTTTAAAGTGGAACACAGGCAGCCTACAAAGGAACACCTCCCTACTATCCTTCCCTTTAGTCTCTTTATCCCTCCATGTCATCCTGAGCCTCTTCATTTCGTTTTCAATTCCCCTTTCTCCATGTTTTTCTAGGGCACCCGACTGATCTCTTTCCTTGTGGGTTCCATTGTAGACATTTCTCAGCTCATGTTCCTTTTTTTCCTTCTCAAAATGTGACCCATCCATTTCCACTTTATTCCTGTAAGTTGCTGCTCCACTGTCAGTAACTGTGTCCTCTCATTCAGAGTGGTATTAGTTTTAAGCCATGGAATACCCAAAATTCTTCCAAGACACATAGTCATAAAAGCCTGTAGTTTCTGGCAATGCTTATATTTCATAATGGAAATTTCCTAAAGGAAAATTTGTTACATGTACATAGATCATAGCAATTGAAATATTAAAAATGAAAAAGAAGTGTTTTCAAACAACAAAGAGATTTTTTAAACAGATACCTTATCAAATGTTTCAAACTCCACATAACATCTTTTCTCGTGCTGTTTGAAAAGGAATGGATGAAACTCTTCATAACTGAAAAAAAAAAAAAAGAATTTTAAAAAACCACAACAAAACAAAAAAACAGCTACATTTTTTACACTTCAAACATAAAGAAGAAAGTTGATCACAGATATTGCTTAGAAAGAGAGTGAAAAATTCCATAAAATAAATGGAATATTTGAAACAATGGTAGGTGGGCTTTATATTTACTGTCAGTAATGGACATTGTTTTGGGAAAACCTGTTATTATTAGAGACTCAAAATAATTCCCCCTATAGTCATGAAGCAAAAAAATTCATTAAAACCTCAACAGCAACAAGCAAGTATCCTTTTATAACAAAAAAAAAAAAAAACCCCAAAAAAATCATGGACACATCAAAAGGAATTAAAATATTCACTTACAGGATAATCTCATCGGTGTCTCCTTCTTTTGGATTGGATCTTTTATCTTTTTTTTGCAGTATATAACCCTGGATAAACGGAGGGAAAAAGAAAAGATTTGCTAGTGAAAACTGCAAAATTAGAATGCCTCACAACACAAAATAACACATGCTAAGTATTATTTTATCTCACTCAATCAATCTATTACTTTCATGATAAAAAAAAACAAAAAAAAACAAAAGCGAGTCAGAATCAACAGAAACACATAAGCAAAGACGGCTTACATACCTTGCATGGATTTGATAGAAACTGTGACAATAGTTCTTCAGCTTTTGCCATGGCCAACATGAATTTTGCCATATCTGGGGAGGGTGAGGAGTTTGGAATTGTAACCACACAGTTAAATTTATTTTGCAAGTTCAAAAACTCACAAGCTGTTTTCTTTCCTTTTCACTCTCTTATCCTGTTAAAATAACAAGTTAAAAGCACTGGAATGATTTCATCTACATCAAGAAAAGGCGATATCTAATTTTTTAATGTAAAGATTGGAAGATATTTCAAGCGGTTCAAGAGTCAAGGTTGTAATTACCTTACTTCTGGGACAAGTCTCAAAACTATGGCTAGAAATAGCAAATTGAGCAACAGCCATGGCCAATGTAAGTATCAGAAAACAAACGGTTGGTGATTTAAGCTAAAAGATCATTGTCTTTATTTTCTTATTGATCACAAAATTAAGGAGAATTCTTGCTCCAATCTATGTGTATAATTAAAAACACTATCTGAATCAATCACATGTGTTTCCTCCATTGGAGAAAATGGCAAAGTATGGAGAGCATTTACGAGCCTTCATAGCTGTCCACAATACCAGTAGCTATCCAGGATTCCAAATAAGTGAGCGACCATCTTATGAGGCTTTTATGTAAGGAAGGAAGAAAAGATTTTCTCTTTTTACCTGACACAATATCAAACCCAGCACCAATCTTAACATTCTCTGGAAAACCGACGGAGAGCAACACATGATCTAGGACAGCAGGACCATAATCTGTTAATAAGAATTGAGGATAGAGAAAAATAAATCAGTTCTAGTCATCCTTCTCCCTGGTTCAAAAGTAACAACAAGATAGAACAATGAACATTGTAAGATTGGACCATCTAGTAGTAACAAAACTGTATTCAGTCAAATAAGTCAGGAAAAAAATGTTTCTTTCATTTTAAGACAAGCAAATTAATACATATGCTTATTGGTGAGCCATATGAAAAGAATTTCGTGTAGAAGTATAACACTGCTCATATTGACGTATTGCAGTTTGAACAAAATCTGAATCCAGGAAACTCAAGTATGGACAGTTTGCTTCCATAAAGGAGGAAAAAAAAATGACTTACCAAGATTTGGAACAAGAATCTTTTTCAACACATCTCCATCTTTGCCCCCTTTCAAAATCTCCTTGAATCTGTAGAATCAGATGGGGAAAAAATGTCCAGCAATATTTTGAAGAAATGACATGCAAGTTACTGCTAAGCCTTATTAAGGAATTAATGAATGGCCACGGAGCGAAGCAGCAGGCTTGTGAGGAAACTCAATTCTAGTAGTCTCCATTTTATAGCCCACTCTTCAGGTGGCACAGATAGCAAGCCATTAAATGGATTGGGCTATAAGATGAAAACCAAAGAGATGAGGGGAGGTAAAGTTTGATCCATCAGTTAATGTGTATGGCATGTAGCAATTAAACAGTGATGATCAATACTTGAAAACAATTTTATGGGACTGTTATTTTCTATCACATTATGTAAAGAAAGTTTTCAATTTGTTTATTGTTCTGTTAAGTTTTTTCATTGATTAATTTTCAAACCTTTATTTCAGCACAAAGAACTGGAAAACAATAGACATCAGGCTACTCCCTCCACCAAATTGTTTGTTTGTTTATTGGAGGTTTTAGGGGCCCACGACACACGAGGGTCATATAGGAGCCCAGGGAAAAGTAAGATGATACAATTAGTTCAAAGAGGGAAGAGATCGAACCACAAACAGCAAAGAGATGATTTACAATAAAAAATAAAACACACATCCACACCACAGAGCGATGATTTACAATTTTAAAAAAATATCACTCAATACCATCACTCATGACAGCATAACAGTTCAGGAAGACCCATAATCTTTAAACCCCCTTTGTGTACAAAAGTACTCAGTACATTTAGCTTGTGACCCTGCAGTCATGTACCAAAAGGCATGAAATAAGGGATGAGCAATGAGTTGCAAACAAGACAACAAAAACAGGACATCACAGAAAAGGGGAAAAAGTAAGACAATAGCTTCAGCGTAAAAGAAAAGAAACAGAAGTAGAAGAGCCCACCCGGACTCCCACCAACCACCCCCCCCCCTCCACCAAAAAGCAACATTCCTCATGGTTAGTGCCTTACATCTGCAGCATTGTTAGGTCGGTTATTCATTAATTCATTGTTTGTTTTCTTTTAAAAAGAATCCAGTGAAGACACCAGGCTACGGTTAATAGTAGTGTACAAAAAATTGAAAAAATATTGTTTGATGTGATTTGTTGGCTAGCAAGCGATCAAATTATATGTGGAGACTGTCTTCGTCTTGCTCAGTTCTAAAGCCTTAAGCAGCCAGATCATAAAGTCAATACTTTGCACAATGACTTTTAAAAAATTAGGAATTCACACAAATAATAAAATATGTGAACAAAAAAAAAGTCTCCAATACATATTCAAAACACATATTCATGGTTTCCTTTGAATTGATCTGAAAGGGTTTTGACAAATTTGCAAATAAAATGAGACATCTTCTTAACCCTTGTAATTGATTTCAGGCATATTCTGATATTATTGATTTCAAGATAAATGGGTCCCCATTGTACTATTTTACAGCAAGAAGGAAGAGAATAACAGGGGGCTAAAATTTCAATAAATCAATGAAAGGCAAAGACAAATAATAATTGATTTTACCTTTCCTCTGTTGGTGGCTCATGTAATTTACTGTTTTGGACAGGATAAATTTCTTTAACAGCAAAGCGAACATCTTGATTATTGTCTGTGCGGGGCCTTAATATATTCAGGATATTGTACTCAAAATCCGTCAGCACAACATTGCCCTGGATGAAAAGAAAAGCAGGACAATATTTCTTTGGAAAATCGAAAACAGCAGTTTAAATTCCTTTGACAAGATTAAAAAAGATAACCCTTATTAACTTTCCAATTTTGTGAAGGTTTGTAAAAGTACAAAATACGAGTTCACACATGAAAAGAAATATTAAAAAAGAGATAAGAAAAAAAAAGAAACCCTTTGGAAAATCTCTTATGGCAATAATGCAAAAACAAAATAGATTTGTCTAGTGAGCAAACTTACTCGATCATATAACTCCACAATGACATGGTAAGCAGCTTCATTTGAGCCAAACTGTAAGTCAACAATCCTGTCAATTCCAAGTTGAGCAACAGTTTCAAGTCGTCTGCCTTTGACATGTTTCCTCAACTGAGGAGAAAATGGCATCATTTTCAACTTCTCCCATTCTTTTTAAACAACTTTAAGTTTAAGCAAAACTATATGTTTCAAAGATTTTTCTCCAAAGAAAAAAACAAATAAAAGCAACCAGGTCTTAAGGAAGTCTTTACTTCAATCTGTCTGACAAATTGAACTTTAACTGTTTATCAAGAAAACATGTGATTTGCTTATAAATAGTGTAAAGTATGAAAAGCTTCAGTTACCTTCATTGAAAAATTTGAGGGTGCGGGATTTTTGGGCCAATCAAATTCTGTGCTATGCAGACGAATACCAGACTCAAACAAAATGAATGTCTTTTCATCAGGCCTGTTTTGGATCAAAGCATTCGATAAAAGAGATGTCATTAAAGGATGATAAAATAAAAGCACCTATATCCATGAATATCTTTATTTTGTTTCATAAAAATTTCAGATCTCTCAAATACATGAAGCCCCAAAAAACTTGTTTTCAACAACAGACTCAAGAAAAATATCAATTCAAATTTTGAGGCTCTCATTTATCAAAGGACATTATATTATAAACAAATGGATTATATATAGAAGATTTTTCCTTGATTCAGTAACTCAAATGACACCAAACTCCCAATTCATCATAAATGCATTCCTGATGCATCCTGTCAACTTTCTGCATTTCTTTTATCAAGAAAATGTTCAAAATTTAAACAACTTAGATACTACTTGTGATTGGTTTTTAAAACTTGTTGGCATAAAATTAAGGATTAGACATAATTTTTACATAAAAACTGTTCTCATTAATTCTCTAGGTTAAAAAATCTGCTTGACCAAAGATTCAGCATTATGAAAATAATCATATTCTAAAGCAATGGCCAATTGTTTCTTTTTTGAAATCTTGAATAATAACAAAATTAAAACAACAAAACTCAGTCACATTAAATATTGCATCTTTGATGCTGTACCTGGACAAGAGCTTCTCAAGGCACTTTAACTGGTTAACTACCACGCGCCGATACATCAGCGCAAACACACTTCCGTTAACTACCACGAGCCGATACATCGGCTCACGGACTTAGCCTCAAAGATTGTTCCGTGTATTAGCAAGTTGGTATTTTTTATTACATTTGGCAATTGTAAATTGTAGTCGGATGTGAAACGAAACCATATTTGGCGGT
>JBCIKM010263578.1:0-12009 GCA_039654465.1 Melibe viridis | reverse complement strand
TATAAAAGTTTCAATTTTTCATAGTTTCTAAATAATAATTTTGGTATTTTGATAAAACAAAAACGAGCTCACACCAAACGACTGATAGCAAAGATACTTATTCAAACTGGTTTCACCAGCGGCCATAATCTCTCGTCGTCACAGCACCTGGCCCTCCAATCGACACAACAATGTTATTGTGACGCGTAGTGATACCAACTAAATTTTAATTATTCATGAAGTGATTTCTCTAAGAACCCACAGTTTCAAAAAAATCCGTTGAATAAATTTAGAATTTTGATTTTTTATCGTCTATAATTGTGTATCGGTTGAGGAAAGGTGTTATAATAAACTTTCTTGGTTAAACGGTTCCTCGCAAGCTCGGAACTTTTATGAACCAGCAAAGTCAATAGCGTGTTAAAGGTCCAAAACTATAAAATATAACCAACAATGGTGACAGTGATAGATAGTATTTATAAATAAAAGGATAAAAGTAATAATGATAAACGGGATAATCTATCATAATAATTGTAACGTCACGTGACTCGATTTCCAGAAACATCAAAGGATCTGACGCTAGACCTTAAACAATATGAAATTATACGTTTCTTTTGTCTTTTAATCCTAAAAATTAACTTGAAACAAAAATAAAAGGCCTACAATTAATTTTTTTAAATCGAATGTGAGAATAAAAGAAAAAATGCTCTGAACTTTGGAATATTATTAAAGCTTGGTGCTCCCCACAATTGATTTTTTTTAATCGAATGTGAGAATAAAAGAAAAAATGCTCTGAACTTTGGAATATTATTAAAGCTTGGTGCTCCACGTATTCGATTAGAGTTCAATCTGATTTGAAAACAACTGTGCTCTTTTTTTGTAGCAAGAAGTACCCATTGCAGCCAAATGGCTGCAGATATCAATTACAAGCACCGCCCTAGATAATAGACAATATGCCCACCGCCAACCGCTTGTTCCCCCCGCCCCATACTTTTTTCTTTCATTTTTCTTCAGTCGCCAGTGACAGCCTCCCGCTCCTCCAACGGTCCCTCCTCCCTCCTCTCCACTTTATTCCCCTGTAGCCCCGCTCTCATTCGTGTGTGAGCGTCACGTGACTGTGCAAGCGGTGATTTTTTAAATGGCCGCTATATTAAATTCATTGTCTCTAAGCGCTACTAAAATGGAAAATATTTAATTTTGAAGTAATTCCTATCTTAATTAATGTACAATTTCCCCCAAAAAACATTCCTCGGATTGAGAGCTTTGATTCGACATCTCATTTGTCAAAATCGGGTGTCTCTGGGCGGAGGAGTTAGGTAATACACAGACAGACAGACAGACAGATAGACAGACAGACAGACAGACAGCCAGCCAGTCGGACAATCGGAAAATTAATAATCGATATGGAATTTCTCAGAAAACGATTTTTAAGTAGGTACAATTCCAACTACCGTTGGTCAATGACCAGGTATGTCGAGTCAATATCACAGCTGTGGATAATTCTGCCTTTTACCTACCCATGTGGAAGGATTTGAACAACTCAGAAAATAGCAGGGGAAAAAACAAGTGGGCTTATGTAAGTTTTGATAAAAAAACATTTGAAGGTTTTGGGCTTTTAATTTGGTATGGATACAGCAAACAATTTCTACTATGACGTCAATCATCGAATGAAAATCCGACTCAGGCAGACTTTGACGGAAACGAATTTTGTTTTTCTGATTTTCTCAAGTGAAAAATGTTTGAATTTATACATGATAAAAATGACGTTACAGTCAAATACCTGTTGGTTGAAACTACTAGATTTGTTTTTGTTTTTGTTTCAAAGACATCCAAACCCCCCCCCCCCCCACCCAAAACAACAAAAAAAACCCAACAAAAACAAAACAAAACAAAACAAAAACAAAAATAACAACAACAACAAACTACCAAATATAAACAAGCAATACACAAACCTAAACAAAACCAAACCAAAACCAAACAAACCACAACCTAGCTAGATGTTCATATCATTACGACTTTGTGAGCTTGTAAAAAATTCTCGACAACATATTGTTGGTTTAAATTGCTCAATTTTCTGCTGCTATCATATTAAAATGACCTTTAGTTGATCTTAGTTAATCAATGTGAGAGATTGTATCTGAAGTGCGTTTTCCGTGAAACAATAAACACTAATGAATGCACAATAAAAGGGGTTGTTTTTTAATTATTCTAAAATTCAGTTCAATCAATAGATTGAATATGACTTTACAAACTCTTCAAGATTAGGATAATTACCTTTTGATTAATGTTAATGTGAATAAAATCGTTGTGCCCTTCAAACCAGGTCAGGTGGTCGTATCGTTGGAGGCTTAAACCCTCAACATGTTGTACCCCGATGCGGTGAGGGACCTGTTCCCTTCTCCCGTGGCAGTGACTGTGCTCGCGATAGCGGCGGTGCTGGTGGTGGTCCTGGCTATAACCCTTACAGTGGTCAGGGCGGCACGGCGCCCCACCATGGTCAACGCAGGCATCAGAGCTGTTCTCATCACGGGTAAGTTAATCAAGTAAATTGCGGCCAAAACCACAACAACAGCTGCAAATCAGCAACAGGTAACATAAACAAACAGATAAAACACCAGGAAACTAACAAACAAAACAAAAACAAATGAACAAAAAAAATGAAAGAAAGAAAGAAGATATTTGCAAAAGAAAACACAAGTGGAAACTACAAAGGCCAACCCCCCCCCCCCCGAAAAAAAAAACAAAAACAAAAAAAAACCACATTCTCAAACCCACATCATGACACCTACACAACTCACACCCTTCTGCTTCAATGATAAACTCACGACGCCCACTCTTCCCAGGCTGGACCAAGGCAGGCTTCTGGAGAACATCTGCAACCAGCCACACTTTGACGAGCTGCAGGCCTCTGAGTACATCAGTCAGATCCTGGACTGTCTGCAGTACCTGCACAACTGCCGCATTGCCCACCTGGACGTCAAGGTAGGTACTTCCTAACCGTCAGTCCCCTTCCTCTGCACGACAATGATGCATCCCATGAAATAAGGCTTCAGGTGTATGCATTAAGTTCCCTTGTGGCCAGGTTGCTTAGGCAGACTGAGTAAAAGAGGCAGACAAACAAACAGACAGAAATATAGACATAGGTAGAAAGGCAGACTGACAGATAAACAGACAGGAACATAGAGGCAGATTGATAGACAGACCGACTCAAACAGATGCAGACTGACAGACGGACTCAGACAGAATGGCAGACTTACATCTGGACAAATACAGAGCAGCAGACTGTCAGACAGACTCAGACAAAGACAGAGCAGCGGACAGACAGAGATAGACAATCACAGATACTCACTCATAGAAAGAAAAAGAAATACCAACAAATATGATTTATAGGTTGATGCTTGTAACAAGGGTACAAGGCTTCATTACCATTTTACTTGTTTCTTGTCTTTTACACTGACACGATCGTCTTACTTTTTCTTCTTTTCTGTGATGTTGTGTTTTTGTTGTCTTGTTTGCAACTCAATGGTCATTTCAATGCTTATTTCATGTCTTTGGTACATGACTGCAGGGTTGCAAGTTAAATGTACTGAGTACTTTTGTACACAAAGGGGGTTAAAAGATCTTGGGTCTTCCTGTATCATTATGCTATCATGAGTGATGGCCATTGCTTATTTTTGTAAGAAGAAATGATATTTTTTTTTTTTTGTCATTGTAAATCATCTCTCTGTGATGTTGATATGTGTTTTGAGAGATGATATTTATTTTTTAGTGTAAATTATCTCTATGTTATTTGTCGTTTGATCTGTTTCCTCTTTTAACTAATTCTATCATCTTACTTTCCTCTGGGTTCCTCTATGACCCTTGTGCATCGTGGGTCCCTAAAATCTCCAATAAACAAACAAACAATTTTTACATACAACACACTTTACCTAGTCATTTGAAGCATACATGTTTGAAAACAATTTTTTTTTTTTTTTTTTGTGGAAGAATAAAGTATTTTATCTTTATTTTATCTTATTTTATCCTATCTTACCTTATGTCTCATTAAAGAGAAATAAGATTGAAATCATTCTTGAAGTCAAAACCTCAATTCCAACCTGCTTCTTCTCCCCCTTTTTTTTCACCAATTCTTGGCTAACCACTATCTATTGTTTTTGTTCTTATCTCCCTCCCCCTTCTCCTACCCCATACCTACCATCCCCCATCCCCCATCCCCCCTACCCACTCACACCACCCCCACCCCCTCATGCCCTGTGCCTGCCGTATAGCCTGAGAACCTGCTGATGTACCAGACACCCACGGCATCACTGGTCAAATTGGTGGACTTTGGGGACGCCCGGCACATCTACAACAACTACTACATCCACCCTATGATCGGCCACCCCGAGTTCACCAGCCCAGAGGTGGTCAGCGGCACACCTGTGGGGCTCCATACAGACATCTGGTATGGGACAGGGAGTAAGGGGAGGGGGATAGATGTAAAGCTCAGAGGTTCCCCTGGTTGTAGACAACCTAAAAGGCTGCTTGTATCCATATATTATATGTATGTTGTCTGCCAGGGATATGGTATTGTAAAATGCTTAGATTATGAGAATGACCAGGGAAAGGCACTATATGAATGTCATATATTATTATCATATAGCATATATCATGTGCATGAAAAAAACAAAAACAAAAAAAAGCCCAGAGCACTCAAAGACTTATGAATAATGTAGTTTAACAAAACTCGACATAATCAATAATCAACATCTTCATTTTGCTGCTTCCCGCAGCCTTCATTCTACATTTTGCATTTGCAAAGTTTCAATGCACTGCAGTCATTAACAAGTGAGATATGACCATTTTATTAAGACTACTCAAAAATCAACTTATTTGTTTGGTTCAAGTTATTCATTGATGTGTGTATTGTTCCCATACCAGGAGTGTGGGAGTGGTGTTGTACGTACTGCTGAGCGGTGTCTCACCCTTCCTGGATGAGAGTCTGGAAGAGACCTGCTCCAACATCGTACGCAACGACTTCTGCTTCCCGGATGAGTATTTTGCCGGCATCTCTCCTGAGGCCAAGGACACCATACGCTCCATGCTGGTGGGAGATCCCAGGTGAGTGGTATAGCTTATATATATTATGTTATGTTTTATTATATTACATTGTATTATATTATATTTATTAGGTTATAGTATATTATATCACATTATTTTATATTTTATTATATTATAATTATAATATATCATTCCCTATTTTATCATATATATGCCATTAGTGTATGATATCGTGCTATGATATATCTTCATGAGATTTAATCATGAGCTTGCAAGTGGTAATTGCGAATGAGGGTATAATCCCATAGAGCAGTGGTTCTTAACCTGGGGGGGGGGGGGGGGGGGGGGGGGCATGAGATTCTTGGAATGATGAAAAATTGTATGTTAATTTTTGTTGCATAAAAGTGGGATAATAACTTTGATTGTGACCCTTGTATTTGCAACACATCCTCCTTTGTTCAATAAGCCTACTTAATTCACCATTACGCACACACACACATTTTGTGGAAACAGACTCCGCTCAATCAGCGCGTGCCGTGAACTGGGTCAGGCCTTTTTTTTTTCATTTACCTCAGTTCTGTCAACCTCTATGCGACGATGCAATTTGATGAGGTGATGTTGGGACCGCATTGACCTTCTTGTGAACAGTAAACAACACCAACCATGCCACTGATATGCATAGGCATAATATCGAACCATTTGTGAAGATGGGAATGATTTAATAATGTCTTTGACTTTCCTTGAAAGGTTGTTGTGTCTGATGCGGGAAACGAGGTTTGAGATTTGGGTAGATGAAGGCAGTAAAATATCTTGCTTAGGATAGTATGAGTGGATGGAAGATTTTATTTCTGGGAGGGGGAGGGGGTGTTTTTGAGGGTTTGGTGTGAGGGGGAGGGAGGGGGGCTCGGCCTAAAAAGGTTAAGAACCACCGCACTGCCATCGAGTGTTTGTTTTTAGCGTTTATTCAACAGGACTACCACAATCTCCACTACTTCAACATTCACTTCCATCTCCACTACCACAACCACCATCAATGTGACCACCACCATCTCCCCTACCACAACTTTCACATACACCCTCAACCACCGCCCCACCTACCATTTCTACGCCGGCCACCATGACCACTACCACTTTTACTACTACCACTTTAACTGATGACAACCTCCACTTCCCCAGCCAAAGACCCACAGCATCAGCCTGCCAGGAGAGCAGCTGGATCCGTAAGATCCAGGTCACACGCAGCTCCCCGTTTCGGCCCAAGCCAATCAACACCTCCCGTCTTTCAGACTTCATCAGTCGTAGGAAGCATCAAGTGAGCAGGAGAGTGGGAGAGTCTGGGAAGAGGGGAGAGAGTCAGGGAAGAGTTGGAGAGAGTTAGGGAAGAGAGGGAGAGAGTTGGAGAAGAGGGGGAGAAAGTCGGGGAAGAGAGGGAGAAAGTCGGGGGAGAGAGTTAGGGAAGAGAGGGTGAGAGTTGGGAAAGAGTGGGTGAGAGTTGGGGAAGAGAGGGAAAGAGTCGGGGAATAGGGGGAGAAAGTCGGGGAATAGGGGGAGAAAGTCGGGGAAGAGAGGGAGAAAGTCGGGGAAGAGAGGGAGAAAGTCAGGGAAGAGAGGGAGAGAGTTGGAGAAGAGAGGGTGAGAGTTGGAGAAGAGAGTCAGGGAGGAAAGGGAGAGAGTTGGAGAAGAAGGGTAGAAAGTTGGGGAAGAGAGGGAGAAAGTCGGGAAAGAGAGGGAGAGAGTTGGGGAAGAGGGGAGAGAACCGGCGAAGAGAGGGTAAGAGTTCAGGAAGATGGTGAGAGAGTTGGGGAAGATGGTGAGAGTCAGGGAAAGACACAATATAGTCAGAGAGTGGGTGAGGGAGGAAGGAGAATAGAAGGAGAGGGCAGGGTTGATATAAAAGAAGAGGAGGTGGGAGTGAGGATAGTAAGAAAGTGGGAAATTTTTCAGAGAGTGGATGAAGGAAAATGAAGAAAAGGAGGAGGAGATCTACTGGAAAGAAGAGGGAATGAGAGGAAGGGTAGAGGGTAAGAGAGATGGGGAAAGAAGGAGGAAGGAGAGAAAGTTTGGGAAAGGAGGTGGGGAGAGTGTCAGAAGGAGGGGGAAAGGGAATAGTAGAGATAGTCAGATAGAGGAGGAAAGATGGGATGAGAGAGTCAGAGAGAAGGGGTGACAGGGAATGAGAGAGAGTCAGAGAGACAGGGGTGGGAGGTGGAATGATAGAGATTCAGGAGGAGGAGTTAAGGAGTGTGAGAGTCAGATGGAAGTGTAATATATTCAAGGCACTGCTTAAAATTGTCCACATTTATTTTGACTGAATTGGATATTCCAAGATGTCATGCCATAGACCTAATGAGCTGGGAAAGAAGGGAGGCAAATGCTTTGTCATTAAAACTTTTAGCTTGGGTTCCAATCCTATCCAATCCTACCAGTATTACCTTCAGTCAGTGCTAAAGGAAAATGGGGCTTTGCTTTGTGCAGTAGTGGGTTGTTTGGCATTAATACACTTATTATGGAGTTCTACTCTATCATTTGATTGTCCTTCCATATTGCTTCAACCTGAAATGGTGTATTTCTTATTTCTCTTCCTCTTCTTTTTTTTTTTTCCCCAGAGTGATGCCTTCATTTTGAAGTCCCTACCTTGACTTTCGACCTGCTGAACCTTGACCTACAACCTCTTCAACCCTGGCCTTTCACCAATAGAAATTTTATGATTTCCGGATGAGTGAATGATCTCTTATCTTTGGAGGGAATGTGAAATTTTGGATTTTGTTGGTGTTCTTTTTTTTTGTTTTGCTTTTTGTTTTGTTTGTTGGTGGAGTACAGGGTGTGACTGGTTGTTTTGAGCAATTTCAGGCCAAAACAATATGGAAGAAATTAATTGATTTATTTTCCTCAGCAATCAAATTTATTTTTGATGCATTTTGAAAACTCCTACTCATTATATTTGATTGAGGTATCAGGTCAAATCTACTCACAATAATTTTAAAGACAAGTAATTTACAACCTCCAACTAACAATGAGTCAGTTATGTATGTGGGACATGACCAGTCTTTCCTTAGAGCCGTGCTGTTACTGGCTTTCATTGTCCTTATGCAGCACTATATTAAGAAAACCGTTTTCATAGATTGGGTTTTAAAATGCTAATTATATTGTAAGGGTGGGATTTTTTTATAATTTTTTTTTTCAGTTGCAAATATGTCAGGAATCAGGCAGTGGATTATTTTGTTTGCAAGGATATTTTTCATGTTAATGAAGCAAAAAAATATATTTTCATTTTGTTATTTTTGTTGTTATTTGATAAGGCATAAAATAATAATGATAAAGAGAAAAGGAACATTTTTTTCATTTCTAAAAATCATTATTAACTATTTTTAGTTGCAGTCCGTTTTTATTTTCCTCTGACATAGCTAATGCGTCATTGTTTTGAGAAGAGAAAAAAATCCCTGTTCATTGGAAATTCATCATGAAGAGACGTAGGAGTGAAGGCAGACCCCATGTTTTCAGAACACTGTGAATAGTAATCATACATGACTGACCACAAAAACCTTGTAATTCCTCATCCTCACTTTTGCTGTGTTAACAATATGTGCAGTGTGAACATTTCTTCATGTTACGCCATTCAAAATACTTGGAGGCTTCTGATTCATCCTAATTGATACCATAATGCTCATGCAATGCTTGTCTGACCAACGTAATATTATGGTTTTATCCTTTTTCACGCATTTGTAGGAACGGAAACAAAAGGACGTGTCATTAATAGTGAAACAAACTTCTTTTCTAAAGTGATTGTTTGTTTGTTTATTTATTGATGGTTTTAGGATCTTTGTCTCAATTCAAGAAACCAATACTATATGTCCTTTTGGATTGAACGATTCGTATGTGAATTTATACAAAGTTTTTCATCATAAATTAATCATTCTAATGCTAAATAATTCTGCAATTGAATAATAAATTATATTCTGTCTGCTCATTTTTACGCACGCAAATTTTAGGTGTGAGTTGAGAAATTGCAAATACTTTTAAGGACTCTGTATGCCCCATTCCTTAACACCTTGTCTTTTTCAGTTTTAAGCAACCATAAAATAAAAAAAAACATGTGTCTGTCTTGCTGGTTTCATCTGAAATGTATTTCAGACCTTTTACAATCGTGTTGATTTTTATTCATGTGATATAAGTTGAAAATATCTTAAACGGGGTCCTTTCAATGTGAATTCTTGTTGACAAGTTTAGGAATTTTTTCATCAATCAGCCCATGATAATGAACATAATGATGCTATTTTTAGTTTTAGGTTTGTTTGCTTTTATTTCAAGATTGTTTTTGACTCTTTTTACACTTTAAACCTGAATTCTTCATAGCATAACCTTAATTTTTTTCTTCCTTAGGTATTTTCTCCTTTTGTTTTTTATTTATGATTTGATAGACAATCGTCAGCAAAGAAAATGAGGCAAAATAGAAATGGAAAGATATCTGAGGCAGAATGCTTACAGAAAGATGTCCAACTTAGGTCAGCATGCAGATCGGGTCATTGTCTACAAGCTGTAGATCTTTTTTACAATGACTTTGATTGCAAAGATATAACCCTTAAGATCTTTGTTGAGAAAACTGTTGACATAATGTGGTATATATATGTATACAATTCATGACGGAGGGAAATCGTGCGTGACAATTTTAGTTTTTATTATAATTATTTTTGTTTAAAATCTTTTGAACTCATCTGTGTTCATGAAAGAAGTTTGTTTTTAAGTGATTTTTGGTTCATGGAATGAATTAATTAACATGATAGTGGACCATTCTTGATCAGCAGCCCACTTATTTCATATTTAATTTTTTTTTAATTCTCTCAATTTGGAGAAAAAGCATTGATGAGTTTTTAATAACCTCCATTGGCATGTTGATGACCATTTTATTTTTGCATTTGGCAGCCTCTGTTTTCTTGTTTACGACGGGTTTAATTTCCATCCATTCTACTACACACAGCGGCAACAACACCCCCCCTCCCCCAGGCAACGGGGGTGTGATCTCACAACTACTACACACTGTGTTTTTGTGTCTGTGTGTTGTGTGTGCATGTGCACACTCAGTCACGCACACGTGGTGTTTACACCTTTGTTTTGATTATATCCTCTTTGTGGTGTGTGTGAGAGAGAGAGAGAGAGAGAGAGAGTGTGTGTATATGTGTAGTCTGTGTGTGTGTCTGTGTGGTGTTTATACCTTTGTCATGATATCCTTTCTGTGGTGTTTTTTACCATAACTTGATCAACCTCTTGGTTGTATGGATAGTAATATTACAATTAGTGTATATAATGTATATTCTTTATGCAAGTTTGATTTATTATTATAACTATTACACTCTGTGTGTGCATGAGGGTGTCTGTGTTTGTGTGTGTGGGGGGGGGGTGTATGAGTGTGAGAGAGAGAGACTGGTGCTCAATAACAAAAAGCATCATGATGTAGCAAAGGGAGACAAGATATTGAATTCATTTTTGTGGTGTGATGTCTATACACAATGACTAAATGATACATTTTTTTTGGCGTAAACGTCATTTTGCGATACAAACTATGAAGTAGTGAATGTTTTCAATAATAAAATGCATAAGCAACTGGCATTGATTCTGCCGAGGCATTTGTTATAAAATTCTCTTTGTAAATATTGATACTGTTAATGCAATATTGTGTATGTGATTGTATTATATTCATTGAAATTGATGAAGAGGATAATAAAAGTCCGGTGATGATGATAGTGATGATGATGATGATGATGGTGATGGTGATGACGCAGATGAAGAAATTAATAAGGATGATATAAATACTGATGATAGTGATGTTCATGAGTTTGACTCTGATGATGATGATGATGATGATGATGATGATGATGATGATGATGATGGTGATGATGATGGTGATGACGCAGATGAAGAAATTAATAAGGATGACATAAATACTGATGATAGTGATGTTCATAAGTTTGACTCTGATGATGATGATGATGATAATGATGATGATGATGATTGTGATAATGATGAAGATCATGATGATTGTGACAATTGTTGATACCTATAATTATGTACAGAGGAGGCATATTTGATATGTAATGTTTTCATGTTTGAATGGTCCTTTTTGTACATGTTTGATAACTGTGATCAGAAATGGATGAACACAGGCCTCTCCCTGAGTGTGTTGATCCGTGTTGCTCCAATTCGGTCACGACTTAATCAGTTCTTACCATGGATTCCCCACATATGTTATCATAATGGATTCATTCATGACGATCTTATTTATGCCTTTATGGTCAGTGTTTCTACTCACGCTTACGTACCAGTAAGGTTTTTATTGTTTTTAATTGAGGAAGACTAACTACGAACCTCGGAGAAAGTTGACTTGGGTGTGAGGATTTTATTATTATTTATAAACTAGGTACCTCTGCACAGATCCTTGTACTTTCATCTGCTTTTAAAGAAATATCTTCAAGCACTGGGGATGACTCACTGCTGTATTTTTGTAATATCTTGATAGTTTCCCTTGACTTCTCTTCCCTTTTTATCATTTGTAATCAATTGGGTTTTTTTACTTGTAATGTTAAATGTGTTTGTTTGTTGTTTTTTTTTTAAATTTCATATATTATTCTCTTATTTAAAGAGTTTGAATCATGCCAAGTTTCTGTCTCACACAAGACAGTGTGATCACCTGTCATTTTCTTTCATGCCACTACATCCTCGTCATTTGATTAATTATATTTAACTAATTCATTACTTTGGGTGCCTTCACAAACCTTATCATTATTCTGTAAGGTTTGATAATTTTGGTTTTGCATGCTTCACCTTAATTTCCGTGTTTGTGTTGGATATTTGCATTTGTCTTTGCTGTGCATTGAGTTAACACTTTGATATCTTTTCTTGTTTTTTTTTTGGGGGGGGGGGGGGGGGTGGGGGTTCATCTTTCTTTTGGAACATTTCTTTTTCTTGCGGTTTTTTTTTTCCCCTTTTTCTTTACTCTTT